>PVKP010048992.1:0-14173 GCA_004027715.1 Plecturocebus donacophilus | reverse complement strand
TTGTGCGACCCCCGGTTGTGGGACCCCAACCCACGGAGGCAGGCACCCAGTGGACACGAGGCAGGACGCATGGTGGCCGGTACCGACTTTATTGGGATCTCCGGGCGACTCAGGCAGGCAGGGAAGAATCGCGCACGCTTTCTTTGTTTGGTCGGCTTTATAGGGGCAGAGGGCCTGGGGCGGTGGGAGAGCAGAGGTGGCGGGTGATGATTGGTTAGTCCCGGTTGCCGGGCGGGGAGTTCGCCGGGCGGGGAGTTCGCCGGACGGGAAGTTTAGTGGGCAGGAAGTTAGGGGAGAGCTAATAAGGCAGATGGTGATTGGCCAGGTTCTAGGCAGGAAGTCTGCTGGGCGGGAGCTGAAGGGGCAGGTGGTGATTGGTTAGGTGGTTCTAGGCGGAAGGGAGCTGGAGTTCCTTCAGCCGGGGTCGTTGTGCTGAGTCACATAAGGAAGTTAAGCACTTTCCATGTGGCCTCCTTGCAGGGGAAGGGCTTTCCTTATCAGGAGTTGGGCTCTTTCCACATGGCTGGGGGATGGGGCCAGAAGTTCCCCTACCAGACACTTCTTATTGCAGGTTGACCAACAAAGAGATAGGAGTCCTGCTCAAGTCTGTGTTCCTGTGCTGGCTTTAAGGCAATTCATTTATTAGAAAAAATTGTAGGTGGTGGATTCTGGGATTAGCAGGTGATTGACGAAAGGAAAAGGAAGGTCTAGAAAGTCCTTAGGCATACATAGCTACCTCTTCGTGCCTCCTCATGGGTCCCATGTGCAAATTTGAGGGAGTTAATATAAAACACCTAGTGAAAATTCAGGCTGTGATGTCAGCAACTTCATTCTACACAAACTCTGGTCAGCTATATTGGTTCCAATAAATTGCAGCCAATTTTGTTATACAAGTGAAGGGAGTTTCAGAATTTCAGCAAGTTGTTCCTTTTCTTATTTGCTATCCTGCAAACTTGAGAATTTCTGTTAGTCATGGGTTTCCTTAACTCTTTTGGGCACAATTTTTTAGGCATCTTATATAAGTGGAATTATTCAGTATTAGTCTTTTTGTGACTGGTTTATTTCACTTAGCATAATGTCCTCAAATTTCATCCATGTTGTAGGTTGTGCCCCAATTATATTCCTTCTTAAAGCTGAATAATATTTCATTGCATGTATATACCATATTTTGTGTATTCATTCATCATCAGTGAACATTTGGATTGCATCCACCTATTGGCTATTGTGCATACATTTACCTTTTTTAGAGTCCTCAAGTAGCTAGTCCATATCTGTTGTCTTAGTCCATTTTGTGCTGCTATAACAGAATACTTGAAATTGGGTAAAATATAATGAATAGAAATTTATTTTTTCAGTGTTCTGGAGGCTGGTAAGTTTTAAGATCAGGGTGCTGGCATCTGGTGAGGGCCTTCTTGCAGCATCATCACATGGCAAAAGGTGGAAGGGCAAAGAGCAAAAGGGGGCCAAATTTGCCCTTTCACAATGGCATTAATCCCATCTGAACCTACCATCTCCCAAAGGTCTGACCTTTTCTCCCCACCACAATGACAACCAAATCTCACCATGAGTTTTGGAAAAGACAAACATTCAAACCATAGCACCCGCTCTCCAGGTTTTATAGTTGCTTTCAATAGAACAGACAAGGTGGAGTGTTCTTACTCTATGTTATCCAGAGCCCAAAGTCACTGAAAAGTTTCATTTTAATCTGCAACCAAGACACTTCTTATGAGAATAACAGAAGTTGTCCTATGGGATAGTATTTGAAAGACAGCATTTATCCAAATGTGACTCCCATTTCTTCTTCTATCTAAAGACACTTTGTTTAAATTAAAATATAGGCGGATGTTGAACAATGAGAACACATGGACACAAGGAGTGGAGCATCACAAACTGGGATCCGTTTTAGGGGGGACTAAGGGAGAGGCAGTGGGTTGTAGGGAGGTTGGGGAGTGATAACATGGGGAGAAATGCTAGATATAGGTGATGGGGGGATGGAGGCAGCGAACCATATTGCCATGTATGTACCTATGTGACAATCCTGCATGATTGTCACATGTACCCCATTAGTCACTGATGTTTTAATGTGACTTTTATGAGTTCTTTCTTCTTTATAATTAGTTGAAAAGTGGGACATTGAATAACTTCTGAATAAATAACAACTCACTATGTAAAAACATACTGTTTTCATTCCCTCTACTTATTTCCTGACATTATCCTGAAATGACATTTGTTAGCTATTTGGAGATAATTATATATGACAATAAAAAATATTTATGACAAAAAATTTCTATCAATGAAACTACCTAAATTCCAATCACCATACTAGGGAACTCAGTGTAGTTTTTAGATTCTCTTTAGGACTTATTTAAATTAGACACAAAAACAATTTTAAGCCAGAAACTTTCTCCAGATGTTCCCTGCTGATGCTGAATTGGACATGAGGTTTACAGGACTGAAGAACTGACCATCTCAGTAAATGCAATCTAGTTACCAGCAAACAATCAATCTAATTCTCTTAGACCTAAGAAGTTTAAATTAAGCCTTTCCTAATTTGAAGAAGGTTTCAATTGCTAATAGCATAATTGCACCTGATTTCAAAGTACATGCTGTAGTTTTCTTTTTTTAAGACCTCATTTTTGGAAATAGAGCAATTCCCTCAGAGAGAAGAATGATGAAAACAACTGAGCTTTCTCTCATCCTCCAGTTTACCACTATAGCTCATATCTGATTTAATTAATAATAAACGAACCTGTCCTTTTCTTTCGTTTGTATGTGTTCCCATATTGTCTTACTGTATTATGATTATATTAGCAATTAGTGAAGGAGGAATTCGTTCTGCATCTTCTTATTACCATCAACCTATTAATTTACATTGAAATTCCCTGGACTGTTTGCCATTCTGTACTCTTCTGTGTTGAACCATCTGAAGTTTCAGAGAGAGCGCTCATTATCAAATTAATTTGGAAAGAAGTAAGCTTTTGCCCTTCCCATTTTTTCAGGAGAGACCTACTAACAGATGCTCTTTTATATTATACACATACTTCTATTATCCACCCTGGGGGAGTATATGACTTATCTGCTTTGTATGATGCAAATGAAGTGTGAATTTGAAAAAAAAGTGTCATGGACTTCTCTGTACTTATTTTCTTAACCATTTAAATTTTAATAGATAATAACCTTTTCCTTATGTTTAATTAAATTTCTCCCACTCTTTAAAGAAAATAATTTCTTTCCTCCACAAAGTAAACTTCAGACTGCTGTTGAACATTTCTTCTCAGTCAACAATTATTTAGTATCCTTTTCTCTATCTGCAAATGTAGAGCTTAGGAAAGATATATTAATTGGGTGAATACTTATTAATTGTATGTTTATATGAAAATGGCTATGTATCAAAAGGTATCAGTCTATAAATTTAATTTATTTTTAAGGGTAAAAGTTTAGGAAGTGAAGGAAAATAGGAGTTGTGGCTGGTGTGGAAATACATATTTTAGTGTTAACAGACGGTTTGGGTGGGTGGTTGAGGGCTGACTAGAAGGAGGAGAGGAAGTTAGCACTGGAGATTCTTGGGAAGAACATTCCAGTTAGAAGTAATTGTTGAAGAAGATCCTAAAAAAAGATTGAGGAGAGCAAAGAAGTCAGATGCTTGAAGGTTAAAAAACAAGGAGGGAAACATGAGACAGTGGAGGAAGTGAAAGTGCTAATCATTAGGTTTGATTTCTGTCCATCAACTATAACCACCTTGCATTGCATTAGGGCTTAAGTTTATGACACCTGAAAAACTTTCAGCTTTTCAAAAATCCTCCATCTATCTTTTGTGAGTAAATATTAGAACTGAATATTTAGATTATTCTGAATTATTTTTAACCTATTTAACAAAGTAAAATTGTTTAAGATTGCATCATTAAAAAAAGGTAATTAATCAGCGTGCGCATAGTAACTCATGCCTGCAAGTCCAACACTTTGGGTGGCCAAGGAGGGAAGATCGCTTGAGGACAGAAGTTTGAGACAAGCCTGTGCAACACAGCAAGATGACATCCCTAAAAAAATTTAAAAATAAAACAATTAGCTGGATGTGGTGGCATATGCCTATAGCCTCAGCTGCATGGTGGGAGGATCATTTGAGGTGGGAGGATCAAGCGTTTCAGGCTGCAGTGAGCTAGGATCACACCACTCCATTCCAGCCTGAGTGACAGATTGAGATCCTGTCTCAAATAAGTATATAAATTTTAAAGTAATTAATTAAATATGTTGTGCTTCTAATGGGGGGAATAAAGAAGTCATCTGCAACAATCATACCATTTTTATCTCAGCATCTTATTCTGACAGAATGTTGCCCTGGCTAAGAAGGCTATGTATGAGAGTGAGTCAATGTTTTAGAGTTTTATCACTGTAAAAATGTTCACAAAAATTTTGGCTATAAAAACCAAGTCTCAGACCTAATATTACAAATAACCATAGAAACAAAGCATGCATCCACTGTTTTCCTCTGATTTAAACTGAAAAGAAAGGAAGGAAAGAAGGAAGAAAGGAGAGAAAGAAGAAAAAATAAAGGTATAGGAAGCCTGCCCAATGACTGAGTATACCAGATATAAAAGTGAAGCTTAAAATCTTGACAAAGCATGTGTACTATTTTAATACAGAAATTAGATGTGTTGAGAAAAAAAGTATGAAGTAAGCAATTGGCAAAACACATTCACTTCTCCTAGATTTTGACTAAATTGACAGAGTTTGCTAGAAACTATGTGGATATTAAGATGAAATGCCTCTAGCAATTTTCGGGCAATAGAAGACATTTTAATTGGTGATATATTTAAAAAGCACAATACTTTGGACCTAAATGCTTCAAACTAAAACCTTTTTTTTTTCCAATGTAGCAAGGGCCCAGTTAGCTATTTATCTCCTATGAAAAATGTGAGTATACTTGATAAAGAGCTAAGATTACCCAGTTTAATATCATTTGGAATTCAATAATTGCTGTTTCTCTTTTATCAGGCCTAGGATGAAGTTCACTTATTTGATTTTAAAATTTCTATAACCCTACAGATTTGAACTAAGGGATCTGTCACTTTAAAAACATCAACAGACTTGAATCTGATTAAAACTTGGAATAATATGAAATTTGAAGTCACATGATTGAAACCTTTGCACTAATTGAATTCCTTCATCATGAATTTAGAGACATGCATCAAACTATAATTATGTATTTTTATTAAGTGTAACAAAACCAGAAAGTTTGTCTTATCATCCATACTAGCTCAGGTTCTCTACTACAGGTATAAGGTATTTTTATTTTATCTGCATAATCTGCCTATTTATTTCTAAATCTGTCAGGGGAAAATGTTCATATTTTAACGAAGGTTGAACTTTAACCTCCTATATAAAGTTTAATTCTCATATTGTTAACTTCTAAACATGACAAATTCCAAAAACCATCAACTGTGACCATGCATTTTCCTTTTATCCTTCAAGGACATTAGCAACTATGGGGTTAAACAAGCTCATTTTTAAGGAGGTGATTTTCACCTCTAGCTACAGCAATAGAAAGTGTATGCATAAACGAATATAGTTGTTTCAAAGACCGTTCTCAGCTTGATTACTTAGATAATGCTCTTCCTTTTAGCATCTACAAGTAAACCAGTAAACGCCTTTTACAGTAAACCTTATGGCCTGTAGAATCTCATTTTTAGGAAAAAAATAAAGCCAAATCTGGAGAAAGCACACTCAATGGCCTCTCAGAACTGGAAATTGTCAGGCTGGCATTTCTATACTTTCTCTACACGCTTAGTCTCAACCCAGTGAAATCTGCATCTTTTCTTTCAGAAACTTAATGTAAATTTTAAGTAGAATCCACTAACAAGAAAATGCATTCCAAGTAACTGACAACTATTATCTTTCGAGAATGGAAATGAAGAAAATTGTGCCAAAACAGCAAACATCACTTACCCTGCTTATAGTAAAACCATGGCATTTACAGAGCACTCTATTCTGTGATGCTGATTCACCTCTGCAAATTTCTCTATAAATCACATGCATTTAATAGAGACAATGAAAAAATACAAAAGAGATTTGTGGGTTTCAAATCTCTGCAGAAAAGAGATATCGAGTGACATTTAGTCCAGAAGCTGATTTTTCTCTTATCATTCTCTTTTCAGCACAGATGTTTGTATAAAGAAAAATTATATATACATATATATATATATATATATATATATATATATATATATAGGAGCTGCTGAAATAAATATATTTTGTTGAACTTAAGACGTAAGGGGTTCACAAAAATGAAAAGAGAATCCAATGGTGAGGAAAGAAGAAAATATGATGGGCCAGAGAATGAACTTTGAGCCTATCAGAGAGTATACTACAGAAGTAGAGTTGGCTTTTAGAAATAAAATTATATCTTCTGGGACATGAGGAAGACTAACATTTAATAACTGGCTACCATAATGACCATGATACCATTATCCACTCCATTCTATTCTCTGATGACATATTCTGCTCCTAACTACCTTATTTTACCCTAAAATTCTCTGCTCTCCCAGCACTTTAGCATTCCTTATATTTTGGTGTTCATTCCATATTTTTCATGGGTATCACTTGTGGTGATACACTAAGATATTTTTGGACACCTACCAGGAGGAGGCAATATACTATTGGTCATCTTTATGTTCTCCACTGAAATTTATGGCTGGAGCTCATTATCTAATACACTACCCTACTCATAGTCCACAAAGATTGGGAAAGTGAAGTTACAACAGCATTGCTTCAACCTTCTAGCTATTTGCTCTGATTCTGTAAAAGATGCAGTGGACTACACAATTATCTTAAGATTTGTGGTATCTCATTCCTGGAGTTAGTCACATTGGTGGCACACACTGAGGATTCTTTATGAGGGGCTAAGATTTTATATGTTTCAGTTAGGGAGTATATGTGAAGTTGTGCAGGAACATTTGCATATTATTAGTAGTGGTTTGCAGATCCTATAGAGTTTATTGCTGTAGCCCAAAGTTATCCTTGAACTTCAGGTTAAGAGCCTGGCTGCAAGAAATCCTTAGAGCACTCCCTGTCTACTTTCTCCCCTATCAATCACCATACAGACCAGAAGCAGGCAGCTGTGCTGAGAGTTGCTTTTCACTTGTGTCTACAAGGAGATGAATTATTGACTCTAGCCCCTCCAAGACAGTGGATGGTGTTTGTGCTCAATAAGGTTTACCTTCAGTGAGTCAGTGAATAATATTTTCTCAGTATTTTCTGTGTATGAGAATGTATATTCAGCATTATGGGAAGAGGTCAAAAGTAAAAACAAAAACTGAGATGTTTGTTTTACCATAAATGACCTCAAAATATTCTCGGAGATCAAACCCCCATATGTCCCATATATTATCCTAACGAATGGTATCTTTATAGATTGACCTTTAATAAAAGATTTGTACCTATTAAATTGGGTTTATCTTTGCAAACATGCTTTTCCTAAGCGAGTATTGAACACTATGTTAGGAATCCCAAGGAGTAAGTATGGATGTAATATCTTCCATATACAGGCTTTTACTCTAACTTTATTAGCGTAGCATATTATTTTGTTAATATGTTTCCTATATATAACGATTTTTCTTCTCTTGTCATATTTGATTTAAGGTTTGAATCATTCTCATCTCCTAGTGTAATTAAAGCATCATTATGCTTAGGACAAAGTTGACACTTGTCAACTGATAGTTGATAGGAAGAAAAATACTTTATATCCCCAGTTAAAAACTACCCATTGCAACATGTCCTGGACCAAGCAGTCTTGAAGGTCACCACCAACCTAATGTGAGAGAAAGAGTCCTTAATCTAAAATACAAAGACTAGACTCACATCCTGTCTATCAGTGACTATAGCTGTATGACCTTAGACAATTAACATAACCCATCTGGAGCAATTTCTCATTTAAAAATTGCTTGTAATTATACCTGCCCCATATACCACACAGGGATATTTGAAGCCCAAATTAAGTGATGAGCTAGATCTTCTGTCCCAGATATGAGGAAAGAAGCAGAAAAGAATAAAAAGAATGTGAGAGCAGATAACGTAAGTCAGAAATCTTTTCTAAGTTACTACTTTCATGTTGCCTAGACATTACCATTTCAGGAAATGAAAGCCAAAGAATATTTTTAAATGTTATGAAGGAACCATCATTAAAGATTTGTGTCCTCTCTTGCAAACTAGTGCTGCTTTCTAGATCTCCATTTTCTGATTTTATTCATCAACTGAAAAAAAATGTGTGGTCCCTAAAACACTATAGTTATATATTCTTTTTAAAATGAAACTAATTTTACTCTATGCATGAGAAAAGATTTTGGCAGAATACAGTCATACCTTGGTATCCTTGGGGAATTGGTTCTAGGACCCCCACAGATACAAAAATTTGAGGATGCTCAAGTAACTTATATAAAATAGTGTAGTATTTGCTTATAAACTATGCACATCCTCTCATATACTTTAAATCACCTCTAGAATATTTATAATACCTAATACAATGTAAAGACTAAGGAAGTACTTTTTATAGTGTATTGCTTAGGGAATAAGAACAAGAAAAAAGTCTGGACACATTTAGTACAAATGCAATTATCCATTTTCCTCCAAATATTTTTGAAACACAGTTTGTTGCATCTGTCAATGCAGAATCCAAGGATATGGAGGGCTGACCGTATATGTAATCAGTCCACATTTTTATGTATTATCTTTCTAGTATTTTTGATGATTTCTAAAGCTACATGAATTTTTTTTAAGATAACAGCAATAAGGGGACTACCACACTAATGGGGTACTGTGTGCCAGGTACTAAGCTAAGTTTCTCACAGTTTATGTTGTACAAACCTAATAATAACTATCGATCTGGATATTTTTATTATTCTAATTTACATATGAAAAAATGAGGCTCGTTCTTAAGTGTCAGGACCTAGATTTGAGTTTCTATTTGAAACCATCTCTTTCTGACCAAAAAGCCCACATTCATTTCAACGTGCTGAAACTGTGTAAGATAACAGACATTAGAAAACAAAATTAGGTAAGGCAAAACCCTTGTTCTTAAGTTTACAATTTAGATGATATAACTACGTGAGTACACAACTGATTATAAAAAATATTAAAAGAGAGTAAAAAGAGCTCATATTTAATGATCGTTTATATAATGCCAGTTCTGTGCCAAGCATTTAACACCTCCAGCAATCCTATGAGATCAGTGTGACTGTCATCTCCACTTCACAGATAGGAAGACTGAAGTTTCAGAAAGGTTACATAATTTTCACCCCCCTCATGTAGCTAGGGAATAGCAGCAGTACTGGGACATGAACTCAGACACTCAGACACTCAGACACAGGGGCATCTGGATAACTATTGCAAGAGAAGCACAAAAGTCAATGGTGAACAGAGTGTAAGCTAGCAAATGTTGACTTAGGGAGATAAGAATATAAAAACCTTCATGACAGTGTGTGTGTGTGTGTGTGTGTGTTTGTGTGTGCATGTAAACTAATATACATTTATGTATATAAATAACTTGAAGATTTGACTTCTTAACTGGAAGTTATCTACCCAAAGTTTATGAAGGTATCCAAGAAGTGAATTACTGTTGCCTGCTAAAATCTAAGTCTGGCAGGATTTTGTAGCAGGTAAACAGAAAATAAACTAGAAAGCATGATAAAGCATGGCACCACAGCTCAGAGTGCTTGATCTCCCACAAATGCCAAATCACTCTGCAGACTTCCAGGCTTTGTCACTATGTAAGAAGGCTAACTGGTTTTCTTCTTCCAACTGTCCTCTGACTTTAAATGCCCATCATCAGTGCTATGACCCCTAGCACATCTTGAGAATTAAAGGTGAACGGGAACCAAGAAATAAGGAAAGGGAGCTAGTACTAATTTGGAAGAATTGCAAGACAAATTCCTGATGCTAAAATGTTCAGTCATGCTACACTAAAATGAACTTGCTGAAGCCTTACAAAAATGATTGGGATAAAAGAAAATTCAGAGAGGCAGAGCAGGTATGCGAACATGGACAACTGTGCTCACTGAGGCTGAGAGCAACAGATTGTGGTGTTACAGTGTTTTTTATTAGCATTAGAAATTAATGTAGGTGAAATTGAGTCCCAGAATACATGTATTTAACATAAGCAAATTATACTTGATGAAGTCAGCAAAATGTGGGAACCATTTCTTTATTTTCCACATAGAATTCATCACCTGCAACCCAATCCCCAAGTTAAGTCTTAGCCCCCCAGTAACCCACAGCATAAATGCAGTAAAACAAAACAAGTTACTTTATGGTTGTTAAAAAGAGCACTGGTCAAAGGCATTATAAGCAATTTAGTACTGACTTTCCCACCTAATCCCCAAGTAAGCTACAACTCCGCTGCACATATATTCCTATTTTCCATGATTCCAAAACTTCTATCTTAATACATCATACTACATATAATAATTAAATATTCTTGCCTTAGAATGTCATGGCTGGATATAAGGTCAAATACTTTCATTGGTTATATAATACCCATTTTTGTTGAATGTATCTAAGCAACAGTAGGATGGTTGGACTGAAATAATTTAAAGCTCTTTCCAAATCTGTTTTTCTGTGATGGTAACGAGGAATATATTTATATACCAGCATGCACCTAAGAAAGGTTATTTGACTCTCAATTTAGTTACTCATAGTCTCACTAATAGAACTGGAATTTTACAGAAACAAATTGCACATGTAGGGCATTTTTATTTTTATAAATTATATTAACATGTGGTTTCTTTTTATTTCTATAATATAAAGGAAATAACACAGATATTATAAATTGTTTCTCCATGTAGAGGCTTATTCCTGTTCATATAGGAATATGAAAGGAGATTACTAGGAGTATTAATCTCCTTTCTGATTAATGGCAGAAGGAAGAGAAATGCCCACACTTCCTAAATTCCAGAATATGTTGCCATTCTTATCTTTGCTACCATCAGCAACTTTATGGTCTCAGTCACCTCTCTGTGACACATTAATCAAAGACAAAGCAAAAAGCCACTCAGACAAGAGAACGAAGGATTAAAAATTGGGTAAAATTAGAATTTTTAAAAATATTTTCTAAATCTGTGGATGAACCCATAAGGCACAAAATGGAATGATCAGACACTGATCCTCTCAATGTGATCACTGGGATCAGTCAAATCCAACAAAGTTCTGTGGAATGTGACCATGACCAGCTAGCAACACCTGGGTTCCAATCCTCTCTCCAGTACTTCTGCACTTTGCGTCCTTTTACAAATTATTTATCTTCCTTAATCCTTAGTCTCCTCAGCTAGTAGATGAGAAAAGTAATTAGTAACCACTAAGCACCTGAAAGCCCTAACACTGTTGACTCCCATCACAGCAACCCAAGCCTCAATAAACTTAGCAGCAAAATGTGCTTTCAGATCTCTCCCCCGTATCTCATGGATTTTGTTAAGATGAATTTAAATAGTATTTGTGACGGTATTTTATAAATTTTGGAGCACTCCATTGTTTCTAAATCTTTGAGAGTTGGTTTGATTGTCAGTTAATGTTAAGATTTGAAAATCTTCAAACTTGCACTTCTGTTCATACATGTTGCAAACTTACTCCTCCTTGAAAAACAATGAACTGGTTATCCCTCTGTCACCTATTTTAAACTATTCATCTTTTAAAGAACTCCAAAAGTTATATGTGAATTGTGGATTTCAACAATATTTACCTTGAAGGCATTGCTAAAAAGCAGTCTTCTTTTTTTTTTTTTTTATAAATTCAATGGCTTCAATGAATTGAAATGATCGAATTCAAGGAATTACACTTATTCTTCTTCATAGACCTCAGCTTGCTCAGAGAAATACCCAAATTTTTGTCTTTGCATCTGAAATTACACGTTAAATATATGATAAAAATCATTGTTCAATATGTAAATGATTATTTGCTATAGCAATTAGCAGAAAAGAGCTAAATTTAGACCAGCAGCCACTAACAAAATTCAGGGGAAGAAACATAATTTTTTAAAAAAGTAATACATAAGAATCAAAATGACAACATTATTATTCCACAGTTCTGTAGCCTTAACACTATTGTTCTCAACTTTTAGTTTAATGAAGGTATCAACAGGTGTATGCCCTTGAATCAAGTATTACCCCATACTAATCTCTTTCTAAAAATTAAAAGATGTTTGTTTCCTATTTTTGCCATAAACTAGACACTTGAGTCTTTCTATGTTCTCTCCTCTTCTGTTCCTTTTCTCCACCATCTTTGTCTTCTTCTACTCTCTACATCATCCTGTTTTCCTCTGATAAGTCCCGTATCAACTTTTCTACATGATTCTAAATGTTAGATGTTACATAAGCCTGGCAAAGAGAGATAGTGGGATTACTCCTGGTATTCAGAGTGAATGTGGAAATGACTCAGGGACACTTGTGATGCCAGTGCCACAATGTATTACACAGATTCACTTAATTCACTCCATATCTAAACTAAGAATCATCTGTAATATAATGGGAATGGCCATAGATTGGGAGTCAGGAAACCTGTCATTACAACTCATTTACTGCAAGACCTTAGAGAAATCATCTTGCCTCTCTGTACCCATATTTTTCTATTTACTATGTGGCACTCCTTCTTTCTTAATATCTTGCAGGCCAATAATTTGCACACTTCAGGTAACTTAAGAGTCACCTGAGAAGAGTGTTGAAAATACAGATTTGGGGGCTCTCCGTCTAAAATATTCTAACTTAAAAGACTGGGACGTGGCCTGGCAAATCAATGAGCACTTCGGGTAACCCTGATGTAGGGAATACATTGGGGTTTTTGTTTGTTTGTTTTGTTTTTAAATTAATTTATAAATTTAAAATAACTTGTCTTTGGCTTCTTATAAATGGAATCAATCATGTATAATTGGGTGGCCTGGCTCCTAGCATGCAGTATAATGCCTTTAGCATTGGCCCATGATATTGATAAATAGTGCTGTTAAAGTCTTCTGTTTTGTTACATTCTAAGTTTGTTTCTTAAAAAATAGAATATACTTGGAGCTTGCTTTTATATCTAGCCAGAGAATATCTGAATTTTCATCATTGTTAGATCATAACATGTAAAAACCAAACTAAACAAAAAAAATTAGATCCCTATAAACATACTTTGATAAGTGTAGAAAAATATGTCAAGAGCACATCTAGTGCTGCATATTGTTCACCTTTTCTGGCTATATTGATATGTCAACTTAGTATTCTTGACAATAGTTGGTTAGGAGAACAATGCACATATGTATGTATAAGTTTGTATTGATGTTGCACCATGGTTTTATAGGTTTCACTATGAAGCACAGGCATATAAAACCTTCAAAAAGTATTTCTGGTAAGACTATATCTTAAAAGAGAGAGAAAATAGAAGGCATTTACAAATCTGTCAAATTTATAAGCCAAACGAATAGAAAGAGTGGTCAAACTAAATCCAATAATTTTATTTTCAAATATCCTTAAAAATAAGCTAATAAGACAAGAGCTAAAAGACCCAAATGAAAAGAAAAAAAAAAGTAAGTATTATCAGTGGGAAATTTCTAAGAATAAAAGGTAATGGTTGGGATAACACAATAGAAATGACTTTTGGGAAGTTATGTTAATAGACTCTTTTTCCAAGAGTAGTTATTAACTATATTCCAGCATTAGTGATTAATTATACATATAGGATTATGTTTAAATCCTTTGTCCAGTATAGCAAATCTTTAGTTTGAAAATGAAAATATTCCATTTTCTTCAGGAATGTCTAATTTACTAAGTATCAGCATGAGGCTTTTATAACTCAATATGTTCAATAATATTTGTGAACTGTTTTTCTAAATCCTTAATATCTTTGGTTGTTATAAACAAGGGAAGCATTTGAAGGGAATTAGAAATATGTGAGTGAATTATCATTTAAATAAATTTGATTCAGCCCAGAAGGGACAATAGAAAGACTTTCAGTCTCCATAAATCCATTTTAATGTCAGTAAACAAATGGCCCAAAGTAGTTTTATCTTGTTCTGGCTGTAAAGGGTAAAATGCAAGAAACAAGACCGGAAAAACAGTACTTTCTGTATTGCAGCCAGAAAAAGAGAACTGGCTTCAATTGTGTGCCAGTATAATTTTGGCTCATTAGTGTAAATGTTATCTGTTTATATAATCTCATAACT
>PVKP010048991.1:0-14172 GCA_004027715.1 Plecturocebus donacophilus | reverse complement strand
GGGGAGATAGCATGGGGAGAAATGCCAGATATAGGTGAAGGGGAGGAAGGCAACAAATTACACTGCCACGTGTGTACCTATGCAACAATACTGTATGTTCTTCACATGTACCCCAAAACCTAAAATGCAATAAAAAAAAAACTATGCATAAATAAATATAAAAAAAAATGAAATAAAATAGAACAGATTAAAATACCAGGGTATATTGTGTCCAGTAAATATTAGTGTATTATTTTATGACATTTTTGTTTTGGTTGTATATAGGGGTAGTTAAATGGGTAGAATGTAAAATGAATTTCTTGCTGTGAATTGTGGTTTTTTAAAAAAGAAACCCACTGTAAGCTAAAAACAGAGAAAAGCTGGTGCCTGGAATACAGTAAACTACAGGGAGAATCATGGCATTGAGAGCTCTTCAGGAGAAAAAAGATGCAGACCCAAAGGAGTGGCCAGAGTGGCAGGAGGAAGGGGAAAGGCAGGCAAGCATGGAATCACAGAAGCCAAAGAAGAGAGGGTTTGCCTCAGCAGAGGCTCCCCAAAGGGGTAACATGAGAGTGAGGGATGAACATAGAGGTCATGAATAAGCTGGATGAAAATGATCACCTGGAGTGATGGAGAACAAAGCCTGGGTGGAGAGCATTAAAAAGAGGAAGGAAGGTGAAGAATTGGGGTCAGCAATCAAAGACACTCTTTTGAGAAGTTTGGTCTTGCAAAGGAGCAAAATAAATGGGGCGGGTGCTGGAAGAAGAATGGCGTCACTTGGGAAGCAGTAACTGACCATTCCCCACTTGGCTCAGTCCCTGTCAGACCCCTTCTAGATCATTCTTCTTTCAGTTTCAGGCCCCACATCCCACAGAGACAGGAAAAAGTGGGAAGAATCATCAAAACAACTCTTCCTACAAACCATATCATCTCCCTAAGGACATAGGATAGGCAAGCTTTACAGTGAAATGGGTGAAAAGATAATGTTGGAAGAGTGTGTCACTTTTGCTTTAGAGCTAGATAGAAGTCCCCAGGACCATGACACACTGGCCAGATGACCTTGAGCAAGCTGCATGCCATATCTGAGACTTGTGCCTTCTCAGAATTAACAGGACAATAACTGATACTTTGCAGGAAGAGCTCGAATAGAAAAAGGGCTCCTATGTGTGTGCATGACACATAATTAAGTGCACAGTAACCATGCATGCCCCTCAACCTGACAGAATCACCCTGACAGTATCAGTGCCTTTGCTGGGGCTATGGATATAAGGGGCAAGTGCATGGCACACAAGGCACCGCAGAGCCAAGAGGAGGAGTGAACAGGCAACAAAACCCATCTGCCCATCCCCACAAAAGATGAAGTCTTCTTAACTAGATCAGGCAAGTCACTCAAGATCAGGGCCTTCCCCTGGATATACATCCACACTGACTGCAGGATCAAGCCAAGCTTCTCAGCCCGGCATCCAAGCTCTCCCCAGTCTGGCCCGCAGCCTTGCAAAATTGCATCATGATTAAGAGCAGCTTTGAGTCATCAGCCACGTCTTCACAACTATGTGAAGTCTCTGGCCCCAGCATCCCCATCTGCATCAGGTGGGGATAATCATCTCAGGGTAGGGGTGGGGTGAGGATCAAAGGAGATAGCTTGGATAAGACACTGGACACAGTGCGGGTACGTTGTAAGTGCTTAATAAATGCATTTGAGTATTCTGCCTCTTCAGTCATTCCCTCCATTCACCCTTGGCTTCCCCTAAATTAGCCATCTCACCCTCCTCAGGCCTGTCGGGGCTCTTGGAAATGCTGTGCCTGTCTCTGCTTCGTCCTCTCTGCTGGGGTTGTCCCTTCTCCCACTTTCCTGCTTTTTTTTAGTCTCAATTCTAATGTCACCTCCTCTGAAATATGTTCCCTGACTCCCTAGGTGTCTTGTTGCTCTCAAAACACTTTGCTTATACCTTCATTATAAGGCATTTTGACATTGTATTATAAGTAATTATTTATACATACGCCACCTCACCCCTCAGCTAGATTCTTTGAGGGCAAGAACTGTATCTTATTTATCTCTGTATCCTCAATGCCTTGCACAAAAGAAGTGTTCAGAAGATACATGGTGAATGCATCAATGAAAAAGTACATGAATATGGATGGACAGACGAACAGATGGATGGGCAGTGGGCAATCTTCCTGTCCACTTCAGCCCAGACTTCAACTCAGCTCTTCCCTGAGTATCTCAGGTTGGCACACAACCCAGGTTGTCACTCAAGTGAACAGTAACATAGCACAGCTCACCTGGACTGGAAAGAAACTATGAACTCAGAAATCTGGGGTGTAGAATTTTGAGGATCCCTTGGGGCCAGAGAAAACCACTTAGGAAGAGCCAGGCTCCTCACAAACCTGCCAGGAGCCTCAATGGGAGAAAGTGATTTAATTATCAGAGTGTCACCAAACAAATCGTACGCCTCATTTTTGGGTACTTAATGCTTATGATAATTAACATTATGAAGATTTTTCTTCTCTCTTCCATTTATATTTGGTTTAGCCATTCACAATAGAGCTAAAATTATTTCAACTAATTTTAGGCACTCTTTCTACATCACCCTGTGTTTCTTCCCCAGCACTGGTACCCAAATGCAATCTTTAACTTCAGAGACAGCCAAATGCAGGACAAACTGGAATCAATGCTGCCTTTGTCTTCGCTAATAAGTGCTGCCACACAGAGGAGTGTGGAACTGCTAATTGGCTGATCTCAACAGGGAAGAGACAATGGTGGCGAGAATACTAGGGGATTAATTATAGGGCCGCCTTCTGCAAGGCCTGGCTTCCGCTGCTTCTGGCTTGTGATGAAACAAGGGTGGGCCTCTCCACCCACCTTTAGAAACAACAAGCTTTCCAGCTGGAATTCTCCTACATTGGGGATTCAGACCACACACCCAGCACACACAAAGGTCAAGCAAGAGGAAGGTGGGAGTGGGGGTGAGGAGACTTCAAACTCACAAATGAAAGCACCAGAGTGTGTGTGTTGGGAGGGTGGGAATGAGGGAGCACTCACTGGGATGGGAAGCTCTGTGCACCCGCTCATGAGGGAGGCACAATGATTCCTCAACACATGATGAACCTGAGGCCTCAAACAGTAAGGAGACGGAAGCATCAAACGTGCCCAAGTTATGTCACATTAGCTCCTAAAAGGAGGCAACAGTTTCCTCTTAAAAGCAGCCAAGCTACGAATAAGGACTCCTCTGAGCCTGGATTTGAAGTCAACTTTGTCTGATTCCAGAGCCCATATTCTTTGCACTCTCAAAAGCTCTCCTTCACCCTGAGTCTGTGGCCTCTGAAACCTGATTTCCTTGTCTTTGGGTTAAAGGAGTTACCTCTGAAATGTCCTCATTAGAATTCAAATACATCTGCAGAGTGGAGTAGCGAAAGCATCCCTTAGCCCAGATTTGCTGTTTAAATGAGGCACCTGACACCAGGGAAAGCAGGTTCTTCAAGGAATGAGAAATGTCAGTTTTGATAAGGAGAAGGGGAACGGCCAGGAGACAGCAGGGCACAGGGAACTCAATGGTTGTATTGGGAAAGGGATGGGGAAGCCCAAAGGGGTGGCATTTGGAAGGAAAACACCAAAGAGATTGCATCGAAGGCAAACTGGGCTGAGTCCCATGGTACCAAATTAAATTTGGTGTTCTCTTCTCAAAAACCACAGTCCTTCCAGGATGCCACATCTCTGTTGCTCCACCTGGAAGCCTGAGATAGCTCTTCCACTCCCTCCTGTCTGCACCCCAGAACTAACCATTTCACTCTACCTTCAAAGCATGTCCTCTCTTCCCTATCCTTCTAGTCCTCATCGGCTTATGTTTAGCATTTGCCCCATGTCAAGGTAAATTGCACCAGACAGGGTTTTTTTTAATGGCAAGACAGATTTTATTTGGGCTACTGCAATGAGGGAGAGACACATCATGCAGGATTGAACTCATCTCCTAATACAGTAGGGGAAACTGGGGATTTATAGCTAAAGGGGAGAGTGAGGGAGTGAATGAACAGGAAATTACTAAGAGGAACTTGGTTGAGAGCAAGGGTGGGGGAGGGATTCTTGCTAACATGCCTTGGTGGGATTCTTGCTAAAACTATGTTCCGTAGGCTAAAGATGAAGCCTAATTGAGAAGAAGGCTTAAAGGAGCCTGACTAGAGTTTGGTCAAGGAGGGGGTCCCTGTCAGCCATCTCTGGGCCCTCTGCATCCAGGCTCACCCCTCTGGTCCAGAACTATACAGTCAGAATTTGCCCAAAACTCGGTACTGACGTTATTGCTTTCCTACTTGACACCCTGCACTGGCCCTCTCGTTGTCCTCAGGATAACGTACACACTCTTAGGAGGATGGGCCACAAAGGTCATTCAACCATAGCCAGAGAGTCCCAGGAAAACCTGAGCTAGAAGGAGGAAAACTTGTCTTAGTTCATTTTCCGTTGCTTATAACCTGAAACTGAGTGACTTATAAAGAAGAAGAATTTATTTCTTACAGTAACGGAAGCTGAACAGTCCAAGATCGGGGCTGCATCTGGTGAAGACCTTCCTGCTGCTGGGGACTCTCTGCAGTCCTCAGGTGGCACAGGACATCACATGAACAGGGGGCTGAGGGTGCCAGCACAGGTCACTCTTCCTTTTCCTGTAAAGCCACCAGTCCCACATCCAAGGTAACCCATGAATCCACGAGCAGATAATCCACTCATGAGGGCAGAGTCCTTATGACCCAGTGACCTCTTAAAGCCTTCACCTCTCAATACTGCCACAGTGGAGTTTAAGTTTCAACATGAGTTTTAGAGGGAACAAACATTCAAGCCGTAGCAGAACTCTTTGGTGTTCATTCCCGATTCTACCTGGGTTCTGAACCTAGAAGGGTTAAACACACCAGAACAAAACCCTCCCTTGCAATTATCTCCCAGTGTGATACCAAGACTCTTCAGCCTTTCCAAAACTTTTTCTTGTGCTTTATCTCCTTGGTTTTCACAACCTCCCTGAAAGCCAGGAAGTTTCATCACCATTTCCCAGATGAGGAATCAGAATGAGCATGGTGAAGTGACTTGCTCAGGTCACATAGCTAAGAAGTGAGTTCAACCAGCTTCCAAACCTCGTCTTTGGTACAACACAAGGTTGTAATTGCCCCATTCCCCCTCCTAGATGGTAGACTCAGTGAAAAGAGGTAGCATGTCCCTTGGGTTTACCTCTTTGTCCCCATACTTGGCAATGTCTGGGACATAGGAACCCTCAATGGAAAAGGCAGTGGAATCACTGTCATTTGTTGAGGACTTTACCTTGTACTGGTACTGGGCTGAGTTCATTAAAAGGTCACTCTTTGCCTTAGTGCTTCGGTATAACACTATAACCAATCCCATTTTACAGATGTAAAAGCGGAGGCTCTGAGCAGTTAAATAACTCGCTCAAGGTGGCACAGTTAATAAAAATAGAGTAGAGACTTTCACCTATGTCTGTTAACCGCAAAGCCCATACTCTCTATTGCTTAATAACTGCTGTGCGAATAAGTGAGTGAATAAATGAAGGACTTCAGTTCTTGAGCTCTTTCCAGCATGCTTTGCTTTTATCTGAGCAACTACCTCCTCACTTTCCTCCACAACCTGACCTCGGGGCTCAGCTGAATGTAGACACTTTGCAAGCAAAAAAGAATTCCCAAATATGAATGCTCATAGCTAATGTTCTTTGGTAAAGATAATTTCAATGTTTTAAGATATTAATGTTCTTTTGACTGGTCTCCTTTCTAAGCACTTCTGAGTAAACACATCTATCTAAGCCTGATTGATTCTTGCAATTGCGCTATTACAACCTAAACTAGGACATTCTGAGTCACATATTCAAAAGGAGAAATGGTTCAGTGTATGTATGTGTGAGTGTATGTTAATATTTTTTTTAAGTTTCCTTTTGTGTTCAACTCAAGAGAAATATTTGAAATTCAAATAATGAGGTATTCATAGTGATTTTGCTTTCCTTATGCCCAGGGTAAAAATAAAATAAAATGCTAGACCTTTTTCTTCCTCCATTCCATGGTGCTGACTTTCCTTTCTCATTATGTTTACCTCCAAAATTTGAATGGGAGTAAAATTTAAAGGAATTACCACAATTCTTCAGTACATTTGCAAATCAATTAAGAGGAGCCAAATTATGCTCCTGCTTTTTTCGGGGAGCCAGTCTTCCCCAGCTCTCAGAACGCTGCAGCCCACAGCTGCCTGGCAAACAAAGAACAGCTGTCAGGTCTAGAAGCAGGCTTGGCATTTCAGCGCTCACCTCCAGCAGTCAATGCCACCCGCTGAACCAGCCTCTCCACAGGCAGCTCCACGTACCTGCTAGGAGCTGGCTCCCCCATGGGGTGTTAATAGTGCCGGAAAAATGCACACTGTTTTGGAGTCAGACAGATCCCCAGCCACGCAGTCCCTACTCTGCCGCCTCCTTGCTGTGTGGCCTTGGCCAAATCACTTTACCTCTCTGAGCCTGAATTCCTCAGCTGCCAAGTGGAAACAATAGCGCATCTCCCAAGGTTGTCCTGAGACTATGATGATGTGATGAGTCTAGAAGCACCCCCACCTGCTCAGCACACTGTAGGCTCAGCCAGGGGGTTTACCTTCCTGTGTTCTCGCCCTCTGGGTCATCTGGGGAAGGGGAGTGCTGGGAGCCTTCAGCTTTATCCTGCAGATCTGGCTCCACCCCTCCTCCCCTGCCCTCTCCCCTGAGACGCTGAGTCACTCTCATGAGGCACCTCCGAGGACTCCTATGGTTCCCTTGAGGACTCTGGTTCCCTTGAGTTTGACTACAGGTGGCCCCCAGAGGAAGTCAGAGGGAGGGTGGAGTGTGAGGTCATGTATGTATCACCCCTCCCTGTGGGGTGGCCTCCTGCTGAGTCCTTTCACTGAAGGTCAGCCCCTCTCAAGTGGTCCTCTACCCAAGACCCGTATCCAGACCTGGCAACTGCTCTCTTTCCTCATCCATTTAGGCCTAGGGATGTCAGACCCAGCTTTAGCTCAGCTGTCACCAGCCCCAGGATGCTACACACTGTGTGGTTCCTACCCCCTGCCCACACCTTTATAAATGGTCCCATTACCAAGCCGTGCTCTAATTATCCTAACATGGAAGGCCATCTGTTTCCCGCCAGGACTCTGATGGCACTTATCCTCCCTTTTGTCTCATTCCCCCGGATTCATAGGATGGAAAAGGGAGTTCCAGCAAGATTTGGAAGTTAAAATGTCACCTCTTCCAAGAAGCCCTGCCAGATTGCAGCTACACCAGCACTCTTCTTAATTCCCTCTGAATTATGGGAACTTTACTCTCTCTGTCCTATTATGGTAACATATGCCCACATTTTCCCTCTCCAAAATAACAAAATACCGTGAGAGCAGGGAAAAATCATGATGCTTCTTTGCAATTTCTATTTCAGCCAAACAGAATTTGTTATGGTTTTAGCTGACTTTCCTTCAGGCCTTTACTCATGCTGTTTCTTCTCATCAGAGGCACCCCCAACTCCATTTTAAAATGGATAAATTCCTCTACCCAGACCAGCTACGGATTTGCAGCCGCGGGTTCAGGTTTGTGGAAGACGCCCCACTTGGTGTGTTTCTTTGGCCCAATTTAAACTTGACTCCAAGCTGAGGCGGAGGGGCTGATGTGGGAATCAGTTCAACTTGGAACAGTTGAGAGCAGCTGAGGCCACAGGGCCCGAGGTGCCTCCCTGGAGAAGATCTGTCCTGGAGGAGGAGGCCCCAGAGCATGAGGTTTGGGCTCTGTGACCTGGACGTGAGGCTTGGGCTCTGTGACCTGATGCTGATATGTTCCATGAAATCATTCAAGAAAACCCAGAAAGAGACTAGGACCCATGGAGAAGAGCATGCAAAAGAGATCGGGATAAGCCCAAGAGGTGAAGTTATGGGATGCAGCATAGAGTCCTGATGAGGGGCATCCATTTAAGCCTGAGTACTAAGGCAGGGCCTGGTACAGTTCCAGGCCCCAGAGAGAGCCCTCTGAGGAGAGGAGAGACGGTTTGAGAAGAAGGACAGAGTGTTGCAGGCTGTTGAGTGTGGCTTTGCTCATCTCTGAACTTCAGACTTCATCTGTGAATTACAGTTCTGAGTAGGTGGCTCTCAGGGATCCTTGCAATGCTAACATTCTGGGATGGTAGAGGGAGGCTGGGCACAGCACAGATGAAGGTGTGGCTAGCAGGGCCAAAACACCTAAGACAGTGTAACTCCCTCCTGTCCCCCACCCAAGCAGCCAGGCGACCTTGAAAGCATCTTCATGCCCCCATGCTCCCAGGCGCCAGCCAGGATGACAAGCATGGTCCAACTTGCTTTCCTTTTATCGAGCATGAGTGTGCCAGATATTGTGCCAACGGCTTTGCACATATTCTTTGCCAAAAAAAAGATGGGTGGCTAAGTTGTAATGAGCTCTCCCTGGCCCAGGAATGCCCAGGTATGGCCCAGCCTCCCTTCACAGAGGTCCTGGGCTAATGAGTAAGGCAAATAGGTGAGAGGCCCACCAGACTCTCTTGGGGCATATGTACAATCTTTCCTTCACCTCTCTGCCAGCCTCCTGCCCCAGCATGTTGGGAGACAGGTCCCTGGGCCCCCACATGGGCAAGCCCTGCTCCACAGGGATGCCCCAGCCAGGTGTGCAGTGCTGTGCTAAGCAGCCTGCCAGCTCCAACAGATGGCAGAGCCGAATCTCCATCCATCACAGCCGTAAGTGGCCAACTCCCCTTCTGGTGCTCCAGACAAACGGCTCTGCTCCTCCATCCCTCCCCCGGCCCCTCCTCAACCATTCTCGCCAGGCAGCCAGGCAGAGTCGTTTACTCAGCGAGTCCTGCACACAGAATGTGGAGGGTAGGCAGAGCTGGGCAACACACGGAGGCACATCCATCATCACCGAGAGCCGAGAGCCAGTAGCTTGCTCCACATAGCCATGGAGGGACTGCCGGGAGTGTACTTGCAGAAAGTGCCAGCCCTCGCCGTGTGTGTGTGTGTGTCAGTGTGTCTCTGTGTGTGTATGTGTGTGCCTGTGTGTATGCATGTGTGTGGGTGCGTGTCTGTCTCTGTGTATGTGTGCATGTCTGTGTGTGTATCTGTCTGTATGTGTGTCTGTGTGTCAGTGTGTCTGTGTGTGTATGTGTGTGCCTGTGTGTATGCGTGTGTGTGTGTGCGTCTGTCTCTGTGCGTGTGTGCATGTCTGTGTGTCTGTGCCTGTGTGTGTCTGTGTGTGTGCATGTCTGTGTGTCTGTGTGTGTGTGTCTGTGTCTGTGTGTGTGTGCATGTCTGTGTCTCTGTGTGTGTCTGTGTGTATGTCTGGGTGTCTGTGTGTGTGTCTGTGCCTGTGTGTGTCTGTGCCTGTGTGTGTCTGTGTGTCTGTGTGCGTATGTGTGTGTGTCTGTGCCTGTGTGTGTGTCTGTGTGTGCCCATAGCACCACCCCATCTGCCTGGCGGATCTTGGTGGGCCTCGTCTCACAAGGAGAGACATGGTTTTGCCTCTCAGCCTGTCTGCTTCAGCCTACGCTTTAGCTCCAGGGAGCAGAGATGACCAGACAGCTCATGGCTCCTGGGGTGGGAAGAACTTTAGCCTCTGTGTCCATTTACCCACGTTAGGCCATGTGGCAAGTAAGTCAGACCAAGGATCAACCTAACGGCAGACCAGGCATCAGGCCTCTTGGCAGGCCATGTGGGTCAGAACACAGGTCAGACCACACATCAGGCCACATACGAGGATGTGGCTTAGACCACCTGTCAGGACACAAGTCCCTGCTTGAGGTCCAGCAATGAAAACCATGGAACTGATGTGGTCACATGAAATCTCCATCCTGGGGCTTTGTGATACTGAGTCCCAGCGCTCCCATTTCCCGGCTGTGGACCCCTGGGCTAATGGCTGAGCCTCAGTTTCTTTCCTTTTCTGAAAAATGGAAAGAATAATACCTGCCTCCAGGGGCTTTGCATCCACCAGGCACTGGGTGGAGGGCCTAGACAAGAGTCAGTCATGGCATTGTTGAGCCCTAGCACAGGGGCTGGCTGGATAATATGCATCTGCAGGGAGAGTGGGTCAGGACAGCAGGCAAAGGGGCGCTCTGGTAGCTCCCCTGGTGGGGAGACAGGCAGGAGGTCATGTGGGGACCAGCGTGGAGCATGGAAGCCAACCTGTGCAATTGAGCCACTGAAAGAACCTGCTACAGAGTCCCAGACCTTGGCCCTCTCCTCTGTATTATGTTCTTGAGTGACACACGTGAAAACACAGTCAAACACCTGGGTCAATTCTGTGAATGACTCAAGACAAGAAAAGGGAGCTCATTTATTTGAATGGCATATCTCAGGCTCACCACTGACAGGCCAGCACCAAGTTTAGAGATGATATCTAACAAATCTGACATCCTTCCCCTACTTTCAAATACCAGAGACTCCGGTACAAAAGATGAAGGGACCTGAACTGGTAGAAGTTTTTGTGAACACAAGTTGACAAACTCCTATACATCCTTCAAGGCCCAGATGATCTCTTCTCTCCCAGGTCAAGCCTCCCGCAGACGCCCCATCATACATGCTTTTACCCTAGTGTGTCTCATACTGCATCCTATTCCCATTCTCTCTCTCTCACCAGGTAGGCTATGCCTTCCCTGGGGCTGAGACTCGGTTGGACTCATCTCTCACGCACATCCCCAGAGACAAGCATAATGCCTAACACAGATAGGGAATAAATGAATAAATGAACGCATTCCCTCATTACCATTTCAGCTGCCCACAAGCTCCACATGAGCTAACAGAGTTATACGGCCATTTACAGAAAGGTGACCTACTTAGGCTGCATCAATAGAGGTATTATGACCAGAGAAATGGAGGAGAGAGTCCCTCTCTGTTCTGTACAACTCTGACAGAATGCCCAGAAAGGGAAGGCCTGAATGGAGGTAGAGTCTGAAAGAAAACTCAGGAGAGGAGCCTCAGAGCTCATAATAGGTGCCATCTACATGCTAGTTGTTACGAGATTCTGAAATCTCATACAGCTCAGGAGCTGTCTGTAAAGGCCTGCGGGTCATCAGAGGTAATGGAGGGGAGCCTAGGGCAGCATTTCTCCAGGGCCCTTTCACGCCTCCACTACCTTCCCCAGCCCACGGCATCCTGGCCCCCCCTCACACCCCATCCAGTGGAGATACCAGACTTCCTGACCTGCCCCAGGGCAGGCTAGAAGCCACAGGTGGCATCTCAGGGCCCAAACTGGTGGCTTCTGACCCAAAAGGTTATCCAGATGGCACAGGGAGGCAGCTTCACATTGCCAGGTCAAGCGATAGAATTGGCAAATCTCCGTAAACAAACATATCTAAATTAAGAATATAACTTCATTTCAACTTCATATCCCAAACTTGTGTTTACTTCAGGAAGGAGTGCTGTTTTGTGGTTTCCAGGACAATGCACTTCATAATTTTTTCACACCTTTCAGAGCAGGTGACAGCTTACTTAAAAAACCTAATCTATTCCCATGCAAGGCTTGGAGCTGCACTTTAATACATGCACCAATAACATATCACAATAAGGTTAGAGACAGACACTCCCTCCCTCCACCCCAAATAGGCATTTTCTGGGTCCAGCCATCCAAGCAGAGAGCTAAGCAAAGTAGACACCTCGAGTGAGGCCTCCGAAAACCAGCAATAAGGAGCCTCCCTGTGTAATTTCCTCTTGGACCAAGTACCACCACCTCATACCCCTCCTCACCTTAATTGCAGGAAGATTGTTATGCTAATTAGCATTATTCACCGAGTTAACAGAGCACAGGGTCTAAATTTAGATCCCCTGCTGCAGAGGGCTCTGAATTCATTGGAAGCTGGGAAAGATGCTGGTGGGGAAGGGGAGGTCCTCTGGGCTGGGCTGCAGGACAGTGGAGGAGGGGAGGTCACAGAGTTGTTCTCCCTCTCGTCTCATCTTCAGACCTCCTGGGATCTTTAACTTATAGCAGAAGGCCCGTGACTCCTGGCAGGGAGGACTCTGAGAAGGCAAAATCCTCTTCCCAAAGGAAGGTTGAGCTGAAGGAAAGGGAAGGGCCCGAGTGCTGAGTGGCCACCATGTGCCCAGCAAGACACCCAGGTCACTGGTAAGAGCCCAGTGCAGTGGAGTAGCTCTGGCTTAGTGTCACACACCCTGGGGTTCAGGCCTGACTCTTCGACATACAAGCTAAGTGACGTTAGGAAAGTTACTCTGCGTGTCCGGGCTCAGTGTCTTCATCCATAGGGAACATCTTCTTTGCAGGTGGTCTCAAGGAGTGGAATTTGTACCCAGACATGTCTGAGTGAAACGGCTGCATGGTTCACCTCTCTGTCACCCTCCCTGGCTTCACCCACCGCCATGCCAGAGGGAGCAGTGGCTCAGCCCAATGCTGGCCCAGCCTCCTAGGACCCCCATTGCCTCGTGGGAGCAAATGTGCAAGATGGGGACAACCAAGGCAAGGAATGTGTGGGCTGGGGTGGTGCTGCCTCCTGACTCTCCACCTCCATCACCGTGGAGGGAAGCGGGGGTGCGGCAATCTCAGGTCTAGGTCCACCCTCCCGTCTTGTCACAGACAGGTATATAGCATGGTGGTTGATAGCATGAACTCCGTCCAGGCTGGAATCCCAATTCCAGGGAATGCCATTGGAGCTTCAGTTTCCGCATCTGTGAGGTGGGGATAACGATGGTGCCTTCCTCCCAAGGCTGCTGTGAGGATTCAATGAGATGTTCCATGTAAATTGCTCACAACAGAGCCTGGTACATAGTAGGTGCCATCTACATGCTAGTTGTTATGAGATTCTGGAATTCTGGAGGCCAGCCCTGTTGAGGACCGTACCTTGAGATCCCACCTGAGGTTTCTAAACTAGTTCTCACTGTCAGGGCCCAATGGGTGTATCTTTGATAAGACATCTAAGTGAGAAATGTGGGACCTTCTTTTCCTCTGAAAAAGGAAAAGCTCTGGCTGGGCGCGGTGGCTCAGGCCTGTAATCCCAGCACTTTGGGAAACCGAGGCAGGAGGATCACAAGGTCAAGAGATTGAGACCATTCTGGCTAACGTGGTGAAACCCTGTCTCTACTAAAACTACAAAAAAGAATTGAGCAGGGTATGGTGGCACATGCCTGTAGTCCCAGCTACTCGGGAGCTGAGGCAGGAGAATTGCTTGAACCCAGGAAGTGGAGGTTGCAGTGAGCCGAGATCCCGCCACTGCACCCAGCCTGGCAAGAGAGCGAGACTCTGTCTCAAAAGAAAAAAAGAAAAAGGAAAATTCTTAGATCTAAAGTTGGAATCCCCATCCCTGTGGAACCCAGCCTCCAAAGATATCCTGGGCCCCACAGAGCTTCCTATCTGTTTCCTGGATTCCCAAGGAAGGCTCTGCACCTGGCCCTGTGCCCTGGCAGACAGTATCTGTAGCCTCAGAGCAAAGCTAAATCTCAGCTTCACCAATGCTTAGTTGAAGAACACCTCCCTGCTGTGCAGCCCTGGCACCTCTGAGTCTCTGGGGATCTATGGGAAAGCTCTGGATCCCTGGCAGTCAGGAGATGGGGGTTCAAATATCTGCTCAGATCCCCCTGGCTATGGGCCTCAAGCAGGTCTCTGGGTTTCTGTGAGCTTCCGCATCCTCATCTTTAAAGCCAAAAAGAACATCTTCCTCCGGAGCAAGCTGGTTATGCAGATTAATCACAGTAATGTGGTGTTGTTGATTACGCTGTAGAGCGCCACACAAATGGGGTGGATTACTACTGTCGTTCCTGAGTGTGGTCCCAGGTGTGCAGCTATGGGTGAAGTACCTCTGGGAATAGATGTGGGGGTGCACTCTCAGCCTTCTCCCAGCCTCACCTGAAGCTCCTCCATCATGGAATACTCCTCTTCTGTCCTGTGGATACTGTGGTTTTGAGGTTAACCTTCACAAATGTCCTTTGAGGTAGGCACTGTCCTTATGCGGGAGGCAGAAGAAGGGCCCCCGAAGAGGGCTGCATCCCAACCCCCAAACCTGGGATATGTTCCCTAACATGGCAGAAGAGACTTTGCAGGTGTCATGAAGCCAAGCATCCTGACATGGAGAGAGGCTCTGATGGTCTGGGCGGCCCAGCGTCATCACGAGGATTCTTGTAAGAGGCAGACAGCAGGGCCCAAGGCAGAGGAGATGCGATGGCAGAAGAGACTAGAGAAATGTGCCCTGAAGATGGGAGAAGGGGCC
>PVKP010048990.1:0-14176 GCA_004027715.1 Plecturocebus donacophilus | reverse complement strand
AAAAAAAAAAAAAAAACCACACACACACACAGTTTAAGAATAAACTGAACATGTTATTCATAACTGCTTAGGTTAAGAAAATTATGCTGCCAGTGACTATTAACATGTATCATAGATAGAAAGCAAACACTGTGTAATTACCTATTTCAGGAACGTTAAATAATGTGTCATTAAAACTTGAGGTTATTCAGAATTATAAATTCATAGAAGTATAATATGAATAAAAATAGCCTAGAGACACCAAAACTACAAGGTAACTAGGAAGATAACATTTGTTTGAGAATGCTACTATTGATAATATTTTTAAATAGCAAAAATCAGTTTTCAAAACAATTACTTTAACTCTGGCTTTCTGAAGAATATGTCTGTGAGTGGGTGGATGGTTTCATAAAATAGTAGCCACTGTTGTAGACATGCCTCTTATTATCGGCTCCTCCTGCCCCACCAGGATTATGATTAATACTAGACTTAAACATTGTAAAAATACATATGTGTATATAGAGTACAAAAGTAGAAAATGTTCATGGTTCTGTATTAACTTTGCGCCTTTGTCTGTCTGGCTTTCCTTTCATCTTGTTCCCACTCTAATAACAGCTCAATTTTCTATTCTCTAATTAAAATTGCCGTGAGAAATCGGCTTGTGTCGTCCTTGTTTGGGCTAAATGTTTCCCTGGTCCCTCCTCATGCTGGGGGTCTGCGGGGATGCGGCTGTGTTGGGATGCTGTTCACTGTGGTCCCCTCAGCAGCTGCATCCCTGGGTCTGCACTTCTTGGTCTACTCTGCCGTGGCCAGTTGGTGATGGAGTCACATGGGACACAGCAGGATGGCACAGGGTTGAATCCCCAGCAGGAAATGGAGCATTCATGTCTTCGTCAAATCCCTACCGTGTATGAAGGATGGCCAGGCACTGTTTGAGGCACTTGGGGTTGTGTCACATTGGAAAGCAGAGTCCTGAACCCCTTCCCTTGTGGGCTTCCGTAGGCAGCCGCCATTTTCCTTGGAAGGAGCTGAATGTGACAGATGCCATTTCACTAAGTCACCCTTCTCAATCCACCTCATAATGTGTGGGACCATTTGGTGCAAATATACAGAATCACATCGTGAACTCTGAAGTGGTGCAAGAACACAAGTAATCATTAGTATTTAATCTAATTTCTTCTCCCCTTCAGGAAATTTTCTCCTTCATTCTTCTCACTGTCAGTTGGGAGCTCAGGGATTTCAAATTAATTTAAAGATTAGACAGAGTAAAACATAATTAGGAAGGTAAATGTTCTGGGGGTGGGGGAAGAAGGGCAGCAGAAAATGCGTTCCCGACATAAATATAAATGACACTGACATTATCTGCCATTTTTACATCATCTGTTCACTGTTGCTGTGCCTTGGCATGGATAATCTGAAGCTGACTAAAGTTACACAAGAAATCAAACTGTATAAATGATAACAATAAGAGTTTAGACACTTCAGGAGCAAAGTCTGAAGACTTTCCTACGTAGAGGTAATTTAAAAATACAAGTTAAATACTGTTTTCAGTATTGTTTTAAACAGACATATTTGACTGAATAAATTCTATCCTGAAAATGGAAATGTACCCTAAATTTCAGTTGCATATCAAGACTGGAACATTTTTTCAATTGTTTCCTTAGAATATACAAATGCCTCAATGTCATGTAGGACAGAATTTGTAGGATCTAAATAATTTAGATCTGCTGCTCAATTTGTGTGTGTGTATTTTAACAATTTTTATATGATGATAAATTTCAAGTACCTTTTATTAATCAGAAGCCTCTCATACCTAGAGAAAAGGAGCTCTAATGATAAAGTTCTTCATAGACTCCAAGATAATCCTGTTGAATTCTGATTGGTCAATATTTTTATTGCTTATTTTTTCCCCTTTAAACAGGCTATTAAAATCGTCATAATTAAAGAAAACCACATTGGAAAGGGTTTTATAAATGGAAATCAGATCATTCACATTTCTTATGGAACCTTCTCAAAAAGTTAAAGATATAAAAACTTGAAAAAAAGCATATTGCCTTTGTGAATCACAAGTTAAATATTAAATATTTCTTACAGCCTCCAAGGCAAAAATACTATTAAGGTATTGAAAAATCTGAGCAACCTTTCTGTGCCACGTTTAAACATCATTGATGGAGCTTTTAGGTCAAAATGAAACTTCCAGATTCAGTAATGTGAATTTCATTTCATTGTGCAACCTTCTTAGTACTGCCTGAAGGCTCAGACTAATAATACTTCTAATAAATGACAAGCTTTTTAAATATGTGAACTCAGTCCAGCATTTAAGCTAAGAATGTTTGAAAAGGCAAAATCTAATTTTTTCTTTCATTTTTTTACCACTCCTGAAGGTAAAACCAAAAAACCATTCTGTAAATTGAAAAATGTAAATTTCAGAATTGTTCTATACTCCTTTTTATGTAAAGGTTTCAAAATCACTAGTCATAAATAAGCAAACCAGGTCAGTATTAGTATGTTCAGTATTATATCTAATCAATTTCCATGTTTTTGCTGTTAAATGGAGCTAAAATGATCAGGTTATTCAAGTTATGTCAATAAGACAAAAATCATGACTTCCTTTTATAAAGATATTGGCTAAGTGAGAGGATCAATCTTTGTAACATCATGGTTCACCTTCTAACAACACATGTTAAAGTATTATATGAATATTCATAATGGATCAGAGAAGCACTTTAAAATAAAAGCTAAAAATTGCGAGAAGCAAATCCATGTTAGCCATCTAGTGTGCATTTTTACTATTAAAATCTTAGTGGATTTCTTATTCTCAGCAGCTACCTGCTGTCTAGAAGATTAAAGTCAAAGTCTCAAATCTAGGGCACAAAAGGGAGGACAGAGAAGTGCAACCCAAAGCATGTTCTTGAAAAACAAAACAAAATGTCATTTCTCTGGTACATGAAATGTCCTTCTTAAAAAAAACATGCTGTTTCCATTAGGTCAATGATTTAAACCGTACCCAAGTCTTGAGTGAATGAAAATCTACTGTGAATGGGGATCTAATGCATAGGAAATGCATTCTGGGGTTAAAGCTCTCAGTCTAACTGCCAAGAAACAAACTTACAGAGTTTTGCTGTCATCTTGTTAGTGTCAACCTGAGATCTTCAGAATAAAACCAAGGAATGGGTTTTATTTTATTTTATTTTATTTTATTTCCAAGCTACAATAGTTTTCTTGGAAGAATATACTTTGCTAAACTCTAAGGGAACTATTAATATAGTACACTACACTATATATGAAAGGAATTATTAATATTAGTATATTTGTATATTACATTCTCTTCTGCATCTATTTCTTAAATATCTTTAAAATGTTTTTGTTTCAGTAGGACTTATTGAATTTAAGTGACTAGAAACACAACCCAAACTAGCTTCAGAAGAAAAAAAATTGTTGGCAGGTTCCAGGTGTGGCTGGCTTTGAGGATCAAGGATGTCTAGAGCTCTGTCTCTCTCCAGCTCACCTTTCAGTCACAGCTCTGTCTGCTGGCAAAATGGCCCCCTGCTTCGTCCTCGTTTCCTTTCATTTCAATCCCAGTAGGAAACAGTGAGCTCTTTGAAGGAAACTCTAGGAAAATCCCTGAGATTCATTCTGCTTGTTGTCCTTAAGGTTTCTCAATCATTGGGATGAGAGAACAGAGTCATGTACTAGTTTAGGCTTGCATTTTATGTACTACCTCTGGGTTCTTGGTGCTATAGCTACATTCTGAACATGAGCCTCATAACAAGCATGGATCCTCAAATGAAAATCAGGGTATGTGGCTAGAAGAAGGAGGAATACATGTTAAACATTGTTCCATCTTCCACTATACTTAAAAAGTATTACGTTTGCTTTTCTGCTTTTGCAGTTCTTGTTTTCTTCAGCAAGAAAACAAGAACTCTCTTAGTAAAATATTAACTTCTGCTTTGTCACTATATTTCATGAGTGATGCAATTATGTGTTTGGGTATCATAATCTGTAGTTTAATGCAATGAGTTAACTCTAACAGAATGAAGCATAAAAGTGATACCAGAGGAAGGAAAGGTAGATGCTTGACAGCCCTTGGGTGTGCAGGATTCTCAAAGGTAATAATAATAGAAGGGCTTTGGGTAGCTTCAATTACTTTTTCTTTCTAATTGGCAATTAGTTCTAATTAACTTTTAATTAATATTCAATGTTTTCTTTAACAAATGGAACCCTGATGAGATCACATCTGTTAATACCACTCAGTTTCTATTTCAGTATTCTGTATTCTACAATTTTCCATTATGACTGTAGCAAGTGCAACTTCAGACAAAAAAGTGATCACCTTTTAAGTAGGATGAAAAGGTGGCCTGACTTAAAAGTCATGGTGTTTAAAACGTAATTTTAGCAAAAGCTAAGACTCTATGAAATTAGATTTTGCCCTATAATCTTACAAGATACTATCAGGAATTAGAAGTTACAGCCTCATTTTTGTGGCTTCAGTGAAAATTGTTTTCAAGAACTGAAAACTGTATAAAAGTCCCTCTTTTTACTATGATGGACGCATAGAACATAATATAGAACATAATGCATAGAAAGATGCTTAAAAGTCTCTTCCATCCAGTTGTTTAAGAGATAAAGCTGAAGCCCAGGGAGTATTTTGGCTTGTCTGTGCAATTCTATACAACCAATATTGAAAGGAACAAAAACCAGAGAAATCTGCAGATATTTTACTTTATAGTAAGATGAACCTTACAAGAAGAAAGCTCTGTTTTATTATTCTACCATTAGTTACCTCTGATTTTCCAAGTTGCTTTTAGATTATTGGTAAACAATATTTTCTTTTTGTTTCATAGTTTAGCTTTTTTAGTTCAGTTGATGTTTTGGCTTCTGCCTTGGATAATCTTTCTTTATTATCTCTTTTTTATTTATGAATAAGCTTTTAGTAAATATTGTGGATGCATGTCCTTTCAGATTATCTCAGTTTTACCTTTGATGATTAGGCAAATTTTTCAGATATGCTTCTGCAGTTGCTCAATATTAAATAAAATTGGAGTCATTTTTCATCATGATATACAGATTAAGAAGAAAAACTGGGGTTCATCAAGTAATTTCTCAATTTCAGGCGGCAGTCAGAGTAGGCAAACCACAGATGCTTCTGGCTAATTTTTGATTTGAACATTCGATTTCATTTTCCTTGATGTGAGGCCAAAATTCAAAACTTCGGTTTTGAGAAGCAAAATTCTACTGAGCTGACCATTCTTAAAGTTGGCTGCAGAATTGTGGTTTAAGGACTACCTTACTTGAAAAAGATTTAGGCCTTTGTAGAGTAATAATGAAGATGGTTATATTGGGTAAATGGGTTGTAGTTACTTCTTTTCAACTTGAAAATGAAAAATCATTTGCCAAAACCCAAATTTCTTTTTCTTCATTGATCTTCTACTGCTCAAGATACTTTGGAAATATGAATCAAGGTTTCTTTTCTTTTTAAAACAAACCAACCACTATAATTATAATAAGCAGATGAAACCCACTGGCAGCAAAAGTAATATTTGACAGGAATGAAATCTTCCATCTTGAGTAAATATTTTTAGAACAGTAGATTATGTGGGTTTGCATTATGTACTATAGGAGGCTCTTCATTTTGATATTTGATGAAACACATGTAACTGTTTATTAAACTTTCTTGGACTCTACTATACATTGGAAATGATATACATTTTTGACATGGAACTTAGGAAGAAATAGATGGATATCCTACTGAGAACTAGTCGCTTTCAGATTCTAATAACACCATTAACTTTATTTTTCCAAGCACTTAGCTTCAGTTTTAATACTGAATCTTGATTTTTTTGTTGTTGGGATTCTGAATGGTGATGCTTCTGACATCTTAGGTTAAAAATTTTAAACAGTATTTTTAAAAAAGTTTTTCTTGCGTACTTAAGAAGGTAACTGTGGTTTTCAGCATCATTCTCTTATGACAAATGAGTGTCATTCTGTTATTAATAACTTGATATATATTGATTTGTGATTCTTTTTGAGTGATCCATAAAGGAAATGTTGGCATAATTATACTATATTTTTAGAGGACAGTAAACCAGACATAGGCATTATTGTAAGTAAACTAAAATATACAAATTAGCTCTTGTGAAATCGACAGAGTAGAAGATATTTACACATTGTACATATTCCTTGCAAATGCTAAAATTCCCTATATTATTCAGTACTGCCTACAATCAATCAGGTAAGGAAGATAATTTTTTAATTAACTACTTAAACAAAATATAATCTAATTCTCATTACAGTCGAAATGAAAAGAAAATTCAAAAGAAAATGCAATACCAAATTAAAATTTGGAAATTCAAAAATGTTGAACAAATGTCAAAAAATTTAAAAATTCCAAATAAAATGAAAAGTTGAAGGAAAACTTATTCACTTTCTCTTTACAATTTCACTTTTAGAGTTTCTCAGACAGAAATTATCAAACAGAAATAAAAATTCATATGAAAAAGTACATCCACAGCAAAAGCATATATCAAAAACAGGAAAATGATTCAATTGTCCAACAATATTGAGTGCTTATGTAAATTATGGCATCTAATTTCAGCAGATTATTATATACTCAGTAAAATATTTTAATCAGTCAAGATTGTATGTACCTTGTTGTTATATATTTGCATTTGAAAAAAAAACTAGGAGCAATTCAATAAAAATAAAAACATAAAACTTTTTAGAAAAATTGATAGATACAGTTTTCTTAAAACTCCTATTATCATGTGGTCTTTAGTATCTTAAAATGCTAATCTTGAAAAACTACTTTTCTTGAAAAATCTTGCCATAAAGTAGCAGAAGTTTTATATTATCTAGCAATTATAGAACTTCTTACATTCAGAATGATCTAATTTAAAATTAGATATTTCTAAAATTTATTGTAAAGCCATTAAGACATGCAAAAATTCATTTTCTTTTAAAATATTAAGTAGAAATATTATGTAATTACCATGACAAGAGAAGAAACACTGTTGTAAAAATGACTAAAACAGACTTAACACAAGAGAAATTTTTTCTCTTTAATGTTGGAAAACTTACATTTACCATACTTCACCAAAGAAGTTATACAGATGGCAAATTAACATAAGAAAAGATGTTCCACATCATATGTCATCAGGGGAAATAGAAATTAAAACAACAATGAGATACCACTACACATCCACCAGAATGGCCAAAATTCTCTGACTGACAAACACTAAATGCTTGTGAGAATGTGGAGCTACAGGAACTCTCATTCATTGCTGATGGAAATGCAAATTATACAGCCATTTTGGAAGACAGTTTGACTATTTCTTATGTCCTCACAAAAACATGCACATAAATGTTTATAGAAGGTTTATTCATAACTGCCAAAGCTTGAAAGCAATCAAGGTGTCCTTCGGTAGGTGAATGAATTAATAGACTATAATACATCCAGACAATGGAATGTTATTTAGCACTAAAAAGAAATAAGCTATCAAGCTATTAAAAGTCACGAAGTTATAACTTTAAGCTATAACTTAATAATATGCATTTTATCTGAAAAAACTACATACTGTATGATTCCAATGTATGACATTCTGAAAAAGGCAAACTATGAAGACTGAAAAAATCAGTGGTTGCCAGAGGCTTGGGGAAGGGGAAGGAGGAATAGACAGAGCATAAGGGGATTCCTAGGACAGTGAAATTACTCTATATGATATTATAGTCATGAATGCATATTATTATGCATTTTCCAAACCCACAGGATGTACAACACCAAGAGTGAATATTATTGAAAACTATGGACTTTGGTTGATAATGATGTGTCAGTGTAGGTTCATCAATTGTAACAAACATGCGGCCATGGTGGGGGATGTTACTAAAGGGAGAGTCTATGCATGCGTCGGGTATAAGGTATATAAGAAATCTCTGGACTTTCTAGTCAATTTTGATGTGAACCTAAAACTTCTCTAAAAAAATTGTCTATTAAAAAAATTGAATGCCATAACTTAATTGGGTTGGATGGAAACTTGACAGCATGACAGTTCTGAAGTAAACTTTGGGAATCTTTCAACAGGTTAAATTTTCTCTTTAAATGTTGTTTTTCTATCTACAAAGTATTGTTTATCCTCTTTATTAATACAAATATATATAAAAGAGCTTGTTTTATAATTCAGGATAGTGATAACTAGGGACAATTTTAGGGGAGAGTTTATGAATGCTTTAAAAGTCAATGTCTACCATGATTGTTTCTATTTTCCAGGTCAAGTGTATCTCAGATCAGCCAGGCTTGTGTTGGGAGTTGGCAGACAGGCAGTGTGAGATCTGTCTTTATTTGAAAGAAATATTATATTGAGCAATTTGATTCCAGGAATTTCTCTCCCACCATGAAAAACATGCCAAGAGCAGATGTCCTTGGGGCAAAGCCCAGCTAGGGATTATATACCATCTTGCTATGTCTTTGCTTACAGCTTTTTCCATTGAAAATGTCCTTTCTTTCACAAACAATTTCCAATTTATTGTATGTGACCAGCAAAATTGAGATTTACGTTCAACTTTTCAGAAACAACCCTATTTTGTAGTTGAGGGAGAACTGTATTGCAAGTTGTATATCCTGGATTTGTTCCCATTTTGTTAGGTAAACATAGGTGATCTGTCTCTAACATAATGTTCATAAACTGATTTCATCTCTTTTGTACTTTATAAACCTGAGGTCTTATATCCTTTGAATTACAATGAAATCATATACTATTCTGTGTAACAGGCTACCTGGTATAACATAAACTTTGAAACCAAGATCCCCATTCTCGATTGGCTATTGAGTAAATAATAAGACGTCTCTTTTAAGTTAGACTAAGAGAAACATTCCTTCAAACCTTACAAGAAAAATTAATGCATGAGTTTTAAGGTTCCCTTGGCAACACAAATAAGGACTTGTATTTGTGTTCATTAAAAACATGATGTCACTCTGCAGTGTTAGTTATAATGGTTTAGAAATGGATATTTAAAAGTGCAGACTTGGTAAACTTCTTGCATCCTATGTTTTAGAGAAGAGTATAATGACTGAAATTTCAAAAATATCGAAAAAGCATTGGTTTGTAAAGCACATGGTTGTCAGTAGATGGCTTTAGCTACAGTAGATTTATATTACTGACTGCTAATTTGCTGATTCTCTTTGTTACACTAACAACCAGTGTTTTTCATGATTTTCTTCACATTTCATGTACACACATCTGTGGGTATCACAGATAGACATATTTAAAATTAGAAAACTACATATTCTGGAAGGAAGAAATCCTACCCAGATTACTTCTGGGCAAGGTTTGCACTCCTTAATCACATTGCTGCCTTCATTGACAAGATAACATATAAAATAAAACAAAAATGAAACAATATAAAATAAAGCCATCCTCCTTTAAAACTGAAAAGGAAGAGAATACATATCAAAACTGCACTTTACTTATATATATTTTCATTCATTTGTAGTGAAAATCTTGCATAAACAATATAAAAGTAACAGAAATATATCGGCATCTTATCTTTCCGCTATGCAAAGTGTATGAGAATTCTTCCAAAATAGGCATTTTTATAAAGAGACAGGATCTTGCTATGTTGCCCAGGCTGCAGTCAGTGACTACTCACAGATGCAAACAGTGCACTGAAACCTCCTTGAACTCCTGGTCTCAAGGGATCCTCTCACCTCAGCCTCCTGAGTAGCTGAGATAACAGGCACACACCACGACACCCAGTACAAAAAAAGATTTTTGTGAGCAGTACTATCTCAGTGCCAGCAGGGCTGGTAATACTGGGGGAAATTCTTTCTCTTTATCTTGCATGAAAGAGGATTGTTATTTTTTTTCCTCCTAAATAAGTATCTAGCCTGTTTATCATTGCTTGGGTTGCATTAAAAGCCAAGACAACATCAATGTCAAACTGTAAAAGACAGAAAAAGAAAAGACATTTATGACTTTTTCTTAGGAGATTTTCCTAAATTAGGCTCTACTTTTATATGTAAGAAAATAACCTCCATTGTGTCTGTTAGATGCATAGTCACAATTCAGTAGATCATGCTGTCAGGAGCTTTGCTTGATGGCTTAAAATTCATATTTTTCTAACCTTAACTCTCTTCCCCTCACCCTCTCTGTGTAGACTGACCCTTGGTGCTTCTGCTGGTGTCTGGGTGGGAACCTAGGGAGCTAGATGTTTCTCTGTGGTGATGTCAGCACATGTCATCTTGGCCATCCTTTGGGAACATAATAGGGCATATAAACATAGACAAGGTGCTTTAGTTGATTTCAATTATCTACTTTGGGTTTAGAAGACCCTCGCCACAGAACAAGACAAATTTATAGGCTGCTGTGGGCACAACGTTTTGCTACGTATTTTATCAGAGTATTTTGACCCACTACCCTAGTGGCATGGCCTTGGGCTCCACTAAGGTAAATGGTCAATGCAAAAGCCTGGTACTCTCCCATGCAAGCTCTGACTGGCTGCATGATGCTTTGCTGAAACTCTCAATATAAAACAATGTTATCCTGGTGGAGTTACTGTGACAACAAAAAGAAAACAAGCCATCATTACTCTACTATGCAGTATTCCTTTTGTGTATGTGTAAATTATAAATATTACTTTTTCTCCCCACCTTCAGTTTTTAAAATGTGGTTTCACATTTCATTTAATGCTAAATGGTTCATTACATAGAGTAGCAACTCAGTTCTCTTATTATGGTGTTATCTTTCACTTTGTCAAAATATGTCTACTTGATAAGAAATCTGACAGAAGTTGCTTATGATGGGATCACTAACAGCCATCAGTTTCTCTCTAGCAAATGAAACTGTAACCATGGTGACGGCCTTTTTTTTGCCAGAATGAAAATGAGACAGCACTCTGCTGCAGCCATTAGCAGAATACACAAATGTCCCTCAAGGCAAACATCTAAAGCAAATGGACTGCAAAGGAAGGAGCACTAATTTCTATTTATTTAGGATTTGTAAACCTAGCAGAACAAGATATTAACAAAGGAACAAACAAAGAAAGCTTAAAAAATCCCTGCTGTTTGTGTTTTTCTTTGGGTTTATGAAACTCCTTGTTTCAAATCTAAAATACTCCGGTTTGATTTTCCTACTCTAGTGTTGAATAATACCAACAATCTGCCTTTGACTCTCCCACTCCCCCCACCCCCCGGGTGTTTCATGAGTTTTCCTTTCCCCTGGCAGAAAGGGAAAGAGAACTTAATCAATCAAGTAGGAAAAAGTACTTTAAATGATAAGGAGTTTCTCCTCTCTTCTTTTAAATGTGCATTTTAGGGAAAACTATCAAAAACGAAATACAAGATGTCCTTTTTCATATACTTTAATTTTCAAAGAGGCATGTTCATTCTGATAAGGTGCATAGAAGCTGATAATAAGTCTATTCTAACACTATCAGCAATCAGCCACAGACTGTCAAAGACCTTTCAAGTGTCAGACCCTTCTCACTGTCTTCTTATTCACCATTAGACCATCTCACTAGAAACTACTTAGTGCATGCAGATATTCTTTTGTCAGATGTGGCTTAGGTGAAGTTTCTTTTGTCATCTTTGATATGAAAAATGATTTTCTTTAACTGTTTTACAACTAAACCAAAATATTATTTTAAAATAACTTCTTGATCTGTTTCTCTTTCTCATTGTCTCTTAAGCCCCTTTCTCTCCCTCTCTTTCCCTCTCTCTCCTTTTCCTTATTTCTTGAATTATTCTAACAATTGAGCAAAAATAATACCTTTCAACATTCAGTTTATTAGACTGATCGATTCCATTTATTTGCTACAAATACCAACTTAATTTTTAATTTACAACTTGATCAGAAGAGCAAATGACTTCAATAGTGTTTCACAAAGTCTTCAGGAAGCTTCCTGAAGGCTAATTTATGTGCACATTATTTGAGCATTCCCACTGCTACCTCTAGAATGGCATAAAGTTATCAGCTTCAGGTAATGACATTTTTGCCCAGTATTTTATTCAGAAAGTCCAAGTTTAAGGGGTTCAATCTAAAAATGCGTGGCCATATTTATATAGTTACACTACATAAATTTATCAGTGACCACTACAGTGCACACACATCTCTGGAGTACATTTTTCTTTAATTTCCAGTCATTACTTTGGACAGGTCTTAGTTTGCTGTACATTTAGTTTTTCTTACTAATGTTCATCATCTTCCTCAAGGCGCTATGGATTGAAGCTGAGCTGTTTTGGACAGGGGCAATCAGAACCTGGCCTGTCCAGATATTCACCAACTCATTCTTATGCTCTTAAACTTCAAGACCTCTAAGAGACATCACAATATCTTCAAAAATGATGAAAGCAAGAGGAAGAGGGTTTAGGCATTGATTTTGAATCTGGGGAAAAAGTTTAGCTTTGAAGGTTTCCTCTCCATAGTTGTTCTTTAATTTTTACCGAGCCAATGATAAACAATCTAATTTATATCTCTAGTTTGAAACTTATTTTGATAAATGTTTTATAAAATATTTGTATATTAATTCACCAAAGGTACACTGAGTGCCTCATCTATGTGAGACATGATTTAGACTCTAGCATATGGGATGTGATTTGTATATAAATAGCTACATAGTGCCATATTAATAATAAAAATAATAATAACAGTCAATATTTGTTAGGTGTTTGACAAGTACCTGGTGCTGTGAGGTGGTAAGAGGACGACTTAGGAACCCATAGCAATAATACAGATGAGGAGTAATAAGATCTGTCCTTGGATGACAGTGGAAACAGCAAAGATGGATTGGAAACTAGAAATATGAAGAGTTAGAAAAACTATATCCTGTATATCCTTTTCCCTCTTCTTTATAAGGAAGGAATAAGAGTCAGATATATCTTTGAGATTTTGGTATTTCCAAATCAAATATGAAATATAACTTATCATATTGTCTTTTCTCACACTGCTATAAAGAAGTGCCTAAAATGGATAAATTATAAAGGAAAGAGATTTAATTGACTCACAGTTCCACAGGGATGGCTATGTCTCAGGAAACTTACAATTATGGTGGAAGGGGAAGCAAACACATCCTTCTTCACGTGGCAGCAGGAAGAAGAAAGAGTGCCCAACAAAAGGGGAAGCCCCATATAAAACCGTTAGATCTTGTGAGAACTCATGTGCTATCACAAAAACAGCATGGAGGAAACCCACCTCCATGATTCAGTTATCGCCACCTAGTCCCTCCTATGACACGTCAGGTTTATGGGAACTACAATTCAAGATGAGTTTTGGGTGGAGACACAGGCAAACCATGTCATATATATTATTTGCTCCAGGAGTGTCCCATATGGCATAATGTTGAAGTGCTCAGGCCACTGTTTAGACCATTACTAGCTGTACATGTGGACAAATTGATACCATTTAAGCTCCTCAGATTCCTCACTTGTTAACTTGTATAGAGTTGTTACTTGTCTGCAGGGGAATTGGTTCCAGGACTCCCCAAAGATACCAAAAGCCATGGATGCTCAAGTTTCTTATAAAAAAATGGTGTAATATTTGCATGTATTTCCTGCACATCATCCTGTAAACCTTAAATCATCTCTAGATTACTTATAATACCTAATTCAATGTAAATGCTAAGTAGTTGTTGTACTGTATTGTTCCTTATTTGTATTATTAGTTATTGTATTTTTTTACTCGTGTGTGTGTGTGTGTGTGTCTGTGTGTGTTTCTCTCAAATATTTCTGATCCTTGAATGGTTGAATCTGTGGATGTGGAACCAGCAGTTGAGAAGGCTTGACTGCATAATAGTCACTGGTGTTTAGTGAGCATCCAATGAATGTTAGCTCTTATTATTGGCTAGGAGAACGTGATGGGACAAAGTTTAAAAGTTAGTGTTTGTATTATGAGCTAAGCACTTTTCACAGTGATTCTTTCATCAATTAAGTCATCTAATCAGCTCAACTAAATGATGTGATAAGGAGCTTTTATCTGAGGATGTGCCAATACACTGTTTCCTTCATCCTCATCTCTGCAGAGATGGTTCCTTCATCTCAGCAGAACCAAGCAGTGTGCTCAGTGGCTGAGTTGTTTTGTCTTTTAGCTTGTGGACTAGGAATGAAGAGGCCCTCCACCCATAGCCAACCCTTCCATGGTATGTACTTTATATATCACAAATATCCACATTAAATCAAAAGCAGAAAATTAAACAATGTCTAAAATATGCC
>PVKP010048989.1:0-14175 GCA_004027715.1 Plecturocebus donacophilus | reverse complement strand
TGGCACCACGGTGTCTCCCGTCTCCGCTCTCTAGACAGGAAGGGCCAGAAAGAGCTGCCGAGGACGTCGGAGGGAGGTGTGAGTGCCCTCACTGAAACTGGCCCTTGCCCCCCAGTGGCCAGCATGACAAAGTCAGGGTCTAGCGTTCTCTCTCAGTCCCGCTCTGGGCTTCCTTGGTTTGCCCGCTTAACTGTTCCGTGCCAGGAGAAGAAAGAGCTATCTGCCGCATCATGGAGGCTGCAGCCTGTGGCGCCACAGCTCACCTCAATGCATTGGGTGGTAGTGATGGAGATTGCAGAATCCTGGGGAGGTATGAGGGTGGCAGACTGCCACCAGGGCAGTGAAGTGGTGACTCCGAGGTGGACTCGATGCCTGGGTCTCCGCCGCTGGTAACCACGGAGAGGGCTGTGGGTTGCCAGCGCTTCTGACGTGCCATGTTCCGGTCACAGCTGTGGGGGAGCCTTTGGCAGAGGGTGGCAGTGCAGTTCCCAGACCTCAGAGAGGCCTGAGTCTCGCAGAATATCCCCTTCTCACCTTAGGCTCCGCTCTCAATTGGCGGCTCCCAGAGTGCTGGGCTGCATTTCTTTGCACTCTGAAACCACTGGAATAGGGCTGAGCAACCTGTACCGCCCTCCTTCAGCTGGGGCTTCACCGCCTCCTTTAGGGCCACGGTGGAATCTGGCCCCTAGTTCTGCGCCGCTGGCTGCCGCATGCACCCCCACGGTTACCACCTCTGTTGACCTGCGGCATCTGCAAGGGGCGGCTCCAGCTGATTCCTTGGACTTGTTTGCTAGTTGTTTTTCCAGGAGACACGAGTGGCACACGGCGGACTGCTCTCCTAGCCTAGGGCCCCCCTTCTTTGGCCATTGCACACATTGACGAGCCGTGGACGCTGGGTGATGTGCAGCAGGAACCTCAAGACCGCCTGGCTTGTCCCTGCTTACCTGCAGCAGCAGGGCAGGCTGCCTCTGTGAGGAGCTATGGAGGCTTCTGGACCTGGCATCCTCCCCGGGGTGGAGTGGGTAGGGAACGTCTGTGGTTGTCACTGTGGTTGCTGCATGGCCACTGGCAGGTGGAAGCTGCAGGTGTGTGCAAGGCAGCGGCTGGCGATAGAAGTCCCGATAATTACCCAGTGCATTTCCAGGAGTCCCTCTTCGTCGGCCATGCCACTAGTGCCGGGTGGGATACTTGGCACAGTGCGGCTTCGGGGGTGGGGCTGAGTGCCGGTCTCCACCCTCATTCCTTTCATTTATGACCACGGTTCAGGGCACTGGTGGTGAGCGCTGGGAACACCGTAGCCCCTTAGATGGGGCTGGAGTGCGCAAGTTCCGGTCATCCTGATGCTTCGACGCCCGGTTAATCCGTCGTAGCCAAGTTGCCCCCTTGGATCTGTGGTCCACCACTGCTGCTGCGCGCTGTCTATCAGGGGCAGGTTCAGCAGAAGTTACCAGAGAACACAGGGCTGGTCTCAGAGAGCCTGAGGTCGTCCAAGGCACATTTCCCCCACAAGGCATTGCACACTAGGGGAGCGGATGCGGGCGCTATCGAGGGCTGCAGTGCAGGCAGTGTAGGATGTATTAGGGTAACTCTAGGGAACTACATTGCTGCTGACGAGGAGGGGTGGTGCCGAAGTCGCTACGGAGTTTACACTGAGAGGGTGATGGGGGAGGACTCTTTGGGCCGGACACACAGACTGAGGTGTTGGAAGGCGGTGGGTTTGACGGGTGCTCTCCGCGTCGTGCATTACCTGGCAAATAGCGTGTCAGTGTGCTGTTCCGGGCTGCATTGGTTGTGGCAGGGGCCGTGGCACCATGATGTCTCCCGTCTCCACTCCCTAGACAGGAAGGGCCAGAAAGAGCTGCCGTGGACGTCGGAGGGAGGGTGTGAGTGCCTTCACTGAAACTGGCCCTTGCCCCCCAGTGGCCAGCATGACGAAGTCAGGGTCAAGCGTTCTCTCTCAATCCCGCTCTGGGCTTCCTTGGTTTGCCCGCTTAGCTGTTCCGTGCCAGGAGAAGAAAGAGCCATCGGCCGCATGCTGCAGGCTGGAGCCTGTGGCTTGACAGCTCACCTCAATGCATTGGGTGGCAGCGACGGAGATTGCAGAGTGCCGGGGAGGTAGGAGGGTGGCAGACTGACACCAGGTCAGTGAAGTGGTGCCTCCGAGGTGGACTCGATGCCTGGGTCTCCGCCACTGGTCACTGTGGGGTTAGGTGTGGTTTGCCAGCTCTTCTTTTGTGCCATGTTCCGGTCACAGTTGCGGGGGAGCCTGTGGCAGAGGGTGGCAGTGCAGGTCCCAGACCTGAGTGAGGCCTGAGTATCACAGAATATCTCCTTCTCACCATAGGCTCCACTCTGCTTTGGCGGCTCCCAGACTGCTGGGCCACAGTTCTTGCACTCTGCGACCACCGGAATAGGGCTGTGCAACTTTTACCACCCTCCTTCAGCTGGGGCTTCACCGCCTCCATTAGGGCCAGGGTGGCATCTTGCCCCTAGTTCTGCGCCGCTGGCTGCCGCAAGCACCCCCACGGTAACCACCTTTGTTGACTTGCGGCATCTGCAAGGGGCGGCTCCAGCTGATCCCTTGGTTTTTTTGGCAGTTGTTTTTCCAGGAGACACGAGGGGCACACGGCGGACTGCTCTCCTAGCCTAGGTCCCCTCTTCTTTGGCCAATGCACAGATTGACGAGCGGCGGTCGCTGGTTGAAGTGCAGCAGGATCCTCAAGACCACCTGGCTTGTCCCTGCTTAGCTGCAGCAGCAGGGCAGGCTGCCTGTGTGAGGAGCTGCGGAGGCTTCCGTCCATGGAATCCTCCCCGTTCTGGAGCGGGTGGGGAGCATCTGTGGTTGTCACTGTGGTTGCTGCATGGCCACTGGCACGTGTCAGCTGCAGGTGATTGCAAGGCAGCAGCTGGCACTAGAAGGCTCGAGAATTGCCGAGTGCATTTCAAGGATTCACCCTTCTTCGCCCACCCCACGAGTACCGGGTGTGGTGCTGGGCACGTCGCGGCCTCGGTGTGGGACAGAGTGCCCGTCCCCACCCTCATTCTGTTCATTTTTGACCGCGGTTCAGAGCACTGGTGGTAAGCGCCGGGAACCCCGTGGCCCCTGGTTTGGGGCTGAGGCACGCAAGTTCCGGTACTCCTGATGTTGCGGCACCCGATTAATCCGTCGTAGCAAGGTTGAGCCTTTGGATCCGTGGTCCACCACTGCTGCTGCGCGCTGTCTAACAGTGGCAGGTTTAGCAGAAGGTACCAGGAAACTCAGAGCTGGTCTCAGAGAGCATGAGGTCGTCCAAGGCACGTTTCTCACACCCGGCATTGCACAACAGGGGAGCAGATGCAGGAGCTATTGAGGGCTGCAGGGCCGGCCGTGGAGAATGTGGTAGGGTAACTCTAGGGAGCTACATTGATGGTGGCGAGGAGGGGTGGTTCCGAAGGTGCTATGGAGTCTACACTGAGACGGTGATGGGGGAGGACCCTTTGGGCAGGACACGCAGACTGAGGTGTTGAAAGGCTGTGGTTGGGACGGCTGCTCTCCACGACGTGAACTGCTTGGCAAATAGCGGGTCAGTGTGCTCTTCCGGGCTGCGTTGGTTGTGGCAGAGGCAATGGCACCATGGTGTCTCCCGTCTCCGCTCCCCAGAGAGGTAGGGCCGGAAAGAGTTGCCCCAGACTTCGGAGGGAGGGTGCGAGTGCCTTCACTGAAACTGTCCCGTGCCCGCCAGTGGCCAGCATGACAAAGTCAGGGTCCACCGTTCTCCCTCATTCCCGTTCTGGTCTTCCTTGGATTGCCCGCCCAGTTGCTCCGTGTCAGGAGAAGAAAGAGCCATCTACCACATGCTGAAGGCTGGAGCCTGTGGCCCCACAGCTCACCTCAATGCATTGGGTGGCAGCGACGGAGATTGCAGAGTGCTGGGAAGGTAGGAGTGTGGCAGACTGCCACCAGGGCAGTGAAGTGGTGCCTCCGAGGCGGACTCGATTCCTTGGTCTCCGCCGCTGTTCACCACGGGGAGAGCTGTGGGTTGCCCGCACTTCTGCCGTGCCATGTTCCGGTCGCAGTTGTAGGGGAGCTTGTGGCAGAGGGTGTCAGTGCAGGTCCCAGACCTGAGTGAGGCCTGAGTCTCGCAGAATATCCCCTTCTCACCCTAGGCTCCTCTCTCAATGGGCGGCTCCCAGAGTGCTGGGCCACAGTTCTTTGCACTCTGCGACCTCCGGAATAGGGCTGAGCAACCTTTATCTCCCTCCTTCAGCTGGGGCTTCACCGCTTCCATTAGGGCCACGGTGGCATCTGGCCCCAAGTTCTGCACCGCTGGCTGCCCCTTGCACCTCCACGTTTACCACCTCTGTTGACCTGCGGCATCTGTAAAGGGCGGCTCCAGCTGATCCCTTGGCCTTGTTTGGCAGTTGTTTTCCCAGGAGACATGAGGGGCACACGGCGGACTGCTCTCCTAAACTAGGGCTCCTCTTCTATGGCCAATACGCAGAGTGACGAGCCACGGTCACTGGGTGATGTGCAGCCGGATCCTCAAGCCCGCCTGGCTTGTCCCTGCTTACCTGCAGCAGCAGGGCCAACTGCCAGTGTGAGGAGCTGCGGAGTCTACACTGAGACGGTGATGGGGGAGGACTCTTTCGGCGGGACACACAGACTGAGGTTTTGGAAGGCGGTGTGTGGGACGGGTGCTCTCCGCTACGTGCACTGCCCGGCAAATCGCGGGTCACTGTGCTCCCCCGGGCTGCGTTGGTTGTGGCACAGGCCCTCGCACCATAGTGTCTCCCGTCTCCACTCCTTAGACAGGTAGGGCCCGAAACAGCTGCCATGGACTTCGGAGAAAGGGTGTGAGTGCCTTCCCTGAAACTGGCCTGTGTACCCAGCGGCCAGCATGACAAAGTGAGGGTCCAGCGTTCTCTCTCCGTCCCGTTCTGGTCTTCCTTGCTTTGCCTGCCCAGCTGCTCCATGTCTGGAGAAGAAAGAGCCATCTGCCGCATCCTGGAGGCTGGAGCCTGTGGCGCCACAGCTCACCTCAATGCATTGGGTGGCAGCGACGGAGATTGCAGAGTGCCGGGGAGGTAGGAGGGTGGGAGACTGCCACCAGGGCAGTGAAGTTGTGCCTCCGAGGCGGACTCGATGCCTGGGTCTCCGCCGCTTGTCACCGTGGGGTGAGGTGTGGTTTGCCAGCTCTTCTGCCGTGCCATGTTCCTGTCGCAGTGGCGGGAGAGCCTGTTGCAGAGGGAGGCAGTGCAGGTCCCAGATCTGAGTGAGGCCTGAGTAACGCAGAATATCTCCTTCTCACCGTAGGCTCCACTCTGGTTTGTCGCCTCCCTCACTGCTGGGCCACAGTTCTTGCACTCTGCGACCACCGGAATAGGGCTGTGCAACCTTTACCGCCCTCCTTCAGCTGGGGCTTCACCGCCTAAATTAGGGCCACTGTGGCATCTGGCCCCTAGTTCTGTGCCGCTGGCTGCCGCCTGCACCCCCACGGTTACCACCTCTGTTGACCTGCGGCATCTGCAAGGGGCGGCTCCAGCTGATCCCTTGGCCTGGTTTGGCTGTTGTTTATCCAGGAGACACGAGGGGCACACGGCGGACTGCTCCCCTAGCCTAGGGCCCCCCTTCTTTGGCCAATGCGCAGTTTGACGAGCCGCGGTTGCTTGGTGATGTGCAGCAGGACCCTCAAGAACGCCTGGCTTGTCCCTGCTTACCTGCAGCAGCAGGGCAGGCTGCCTGTCTGAGGAGCTGTGGAGGTTTCTGGCCCTGGCATCCTCCCCGGTGTGGAGCGGGTGGGGAGCATCTGTAGTTGTCGCTGTGGTTGCTGCATGGCCACTGGCAGGTGGAAGCTGCAGGTGAGTGCAAGGCAGCGGCTGGCGCTAGAAGTCCCGAGAATTACCCAGTGCATTTCCAGGAGTCCCTCTTCGTCGGCCATGCCACTACTGCCAGGTGGGACACTTGGCACGGCACGGCCTCGGGGGTGGGGCTGACTGCCGGTCCCCACCCTCATTCCTTTCATTTATGACCATAGTTCTGGGCACTGGTGGTGAGCGCTGGGAACTCCGTAGGCCCCGAGTTGTGGCTGGGGTGCGCAAGTTCCTGTCCTCCTGATGCTTCGGATCCCGATTAATCCGTCGTAGCCAAGTTGGGCCCTTGGATCCGGGGTCCACCACTGCTGATGCGCGCTGTCTATCAGGGACAGGTTCAGCAGAATGTACCGGAGAACACAGGGCTGGTCTCAGAGAGCCTGAGGTCGTCCAAGGCACATTTCCCCAACCCCGCTTTGCACACCAGGGGAGTGGATGCGGGAGCTTTCGAGGGCTGCAGTGCAGGCGGTGGAGGATATGGTAGGGTAATTCTAGGGAACTACATTGCTGCTGGTGAGGAGGGGTGGTGCCAAAGGCGCTACGGAGTCTACACTGAGACGGTGATGGGGGAGGACTCTTTGGGGCGGACACACAGACTGAGGTGTTGGAAGGCGGTGGGTGGGACGGGTGCTCTCCGTGACGTGCACTGCCTGGCGAATAGCGTTTCAGTGTGCTCTACCGGGCTACGTTGGTTGTGGCAGGGGCCGTGGTACCATGGTGTCTCCCATCTGCACTCCTTAGACAGGAAGGGCCAGAAAGAGCTGCCGTGGACGTCGGAGGGAGGGTGTGAGTTCCTTCACTGAAACTGGCCCTTGCCCCCCAGCGGTCAGCATGACAAAGTCAGGATATAGCGTTCTCTCGCAGTCCCGCTCTGGGCTTCCTTGGTTTGCACGCTTAGCTGTTCCGTGCCAGGAGAAGAAAGAGCCATCTGCCGCATGCTGGAGGCTGGAGCCTGTGGCACCACAGATCACCTCAATTCATTGGGTGGTAGCGACGGAGATTGCAGAGTGCCTGTTAAATAGGAGGGTGGCAGACTGCCACCAGAGCAGTGAAGTGGTGCCTCCGAGACGGACTCGATGCCTGCGTCTCCACCGCTCGTCAGAGCAGGGAGAGCTGTGGGTTGCCAGCGCTTCTGCTGTGCCATGTTCCAATCGTAGTTGCGTGGGAGCATCTGGCAGAGGGTGGCAGGGCAGGTTCCAGACCTGAGTGAGACCTGAGTATCGCAGAATATCCCCTTCTCACCCTAGGCTCCGCTCTCGATTGGTGGCTCCCAGAGTGCTGGGCCGCAGTTCTTTGCACTCTGCGACCACCGGAATAGGGCTGAGCAACCTATACCGCCCTTCTTCAGCTGGGGCTTCACCGCCTCCATTAGTGCCACGGTAGCATCTGGTCCCTAGTTTTGCGCCGCTGGCTTCCACATGCACCTCCACGGTTATCACATCTTTGGACATGCGGCGTCAGCAAGGGGCGACTCCAGGTGATCCCTTGGCCTTGTTTGGCAGTTGTTTTCCGAGGAGAGACGAAGGGCAAACGGCAGAAGGCTGTCCCAGACTAGGGCCCCTCTTCCTTGGCAAATGCACAGAGTGACGAGCCTCGGTCGCTGGGTGATTTGCAGGCAGATACTCAAGACTGCCTTGCTCGTCCCTGCTTACCTGTAGCAGAAGGGCCGACTGCCTGTGTGAGGAGCTGCGGAGGCTTCCGGCCCTGGAATCGTTCTGGGGTGGAGTGGGTGGGGAGCGTCTGTGGTTGTCATTGTGGTTGCTGTATGGCCACTGGTAGTTGGCAGCTGCAGGTGAGTGCAAGGCTGCGGCTGGCGCTAGAAGGCCCGAGAAATACCGAGTGCATTTCCAGGAGTCCCTCTTCCTCGGCCACGCCACGAGTGCCGGGTGGGGCGCAGGGAATGGCATGGCCTCGGGGGTGGGGCTGATTGCCGTTCCCCATTCTCATTCTGTTTATTTTTGACCCCGGTTCATTACACTGGTGGTGAGGGCTAGGAACCCCATAGCCCCTGGGATGGGGCTGGGGCAGGCAAGTTCCTGTCCTCCTGATGCTGCGGCACCCGATTAATCCGTCGTAGCAAGGTTGGGCCCTTGGATCCGTGGTCCACCACTGCAGCTGGGTGCTGTCTATCAGGGGGAGGTTCAGCAGAAGGTATCAGAGGACACAGGGCTGGTATCAGAGAGCCTGAGGTCGTCCAAGGCAGGTTTCCCCCACCCGGCTTTGCACAACACGGGAGCGGATGCGGACGCTATCGAGGGCTGCAGTGGCGGCGGTGGAGGATGTGTTACGGTAACTCTAGGGAGCTACATTCCTGGTCAACAGGAGGAGTGGTGCTGAAGGCGCTACGGAATCTACACTGAGACGGTAATGTGGGAGGGCTCTTTGGGCGGGACACACAGACTGAGGTGTTGGAAGGCGGTGTGTGGGTTGGGTGCTCTCCGAGACGTGCACTGCCTGGCAAATAGCTGGTCAGTGTGCTCTTTCAGGCTGCGTTTGTTGTGGCAGGGGAGCTGGCACCATGATGTCTCCCGTCTAGGCTCCCTAGAGAGTTATGGCCAGAAAGAGCTGCCATGGACTTCGGAGAGAGGGTGAGAGTGCCTTCACTGAAACTGGCCCGTGGCCCCCAGTGGCCAGCATGACAAAGTCAGGGTCTAGCGTTCTCTCTCAGTTCCGTTCTGGGCTCCATTGGTTTGCCCGCCCAGCTGCTCCGTACCAGGAGAAGAAAGAGCCATCTGCCGCATGCTGGAGGCTGGAGCCTGTGGCGCCATAGCCCACCCCAATGCATTGGGTGGCAGCGACGGAGACTGCAGAGTGCCGGGGAAGCAGGAGGGTGGCAGACTGCCACCAGGTCAGTGAAGTGGTGCCTCCGAGGCGGACTCGATGCCTGGGTCTCCGACGCTGGTCACAGCGGGGAGATCTGTGGGTTGCCAGCGCTTCTGCTGTGCCATGTACCTGTCGCACTTGCAGTGGAGCCTGTGGCAGAGGGTGGCAGTGCAGGTCCCAGACATGAGTGAGGCTGGGGTATAGCAGAATATCCCCTTCTCACTCTAGGCTCCACTTTCGATTGAGGGCTCCCAGGGTGCTGGGCCGCAGTTCTTTGCACTCTGCAACCACCGGAATAGGGTTGAGCAACTTTTACCGCCCTCCTTCAGCTGGCGTTTCACCGCCTCCATTAGCGCCACGGTGGCATCTGGCCCCTAGTTCTGTGCCGCTGGCTGCCGCATGCATCCCCACCATTACCACCTCTGCTGACCTGCGGCATCTGCAAGGGGCGGCTCCAGCTGATCCCTTGGCCTTTTTGGCAGTTGTTTTTCCAGGAGACACGAGGGGCACACGGAGGACTGCTCTCCTAGCCTAGGGCCCCACTTCTTTGGCCAATGCGCAGAGTGATGAGCCACGGTCACTGGGTGATGTGCAGGAGGATCCTCAAGACCGAATGACTTGTCCCTGCTTACCTCCAGCAGCAGGGCAGGCTGCCTGTGTGAGGAGCTGCGGAGGCATCTGGCCCTGGCATCGTACCCGCAGTGGAGCGGGTGGGGAGCGTCTGTGGTTGTCACTGTTGTTGCTGCATGGCCACTCGCAGGTGGAAGCTGCAGGTGAGTGCAAGGAAGCGGCTGGTGCTAGAAGTCTCGAGAATTACCCAGTGCATTTCCAGGAGTCCCGCCTCCTCGGTCATGCCTCGAGTGCCGGGTGGTTCGCTGGGCATGGCGTGACCTCGAGCGTGGGGTGGAGTGCCGGTGCCCACCCTCATTCTCTTCATCTTTGACCCAGTTTCAGGGCACAGGTGGTGAGCGCTGGGAACCCCGTAGCCCCTGGGATGGGGCTGGGGCACGAAATTTCCCGTCCTCCTGATGATGCGGAGCCTGATTTATCCGTCGTAGCAAGGTTGGGCCCTTGGATCCGTTGTACAACACGGCTGCTGCATGCTCTCTATCAGGGGCAGGTTCAGCAGAAGGTACCAGAGGACACAGGGCTGGTCTCACAGAGCCTGAGTTCGTCCAAGGCACGTTTCCCTCACTCGGCATTACACACCAGGTGAGCGGATGCGGGCGATATCGAGGGCTGCAGTGCCGGTGGTGCAGGATGTGGTAGGGTAACTCTAGGTAACTACATTGCTGGTGGCGTGGAGGGGTGGTGCCGAAGGCGCTACAAAGTCTACAATGAGTAGGTGATAGGGGAGGAGTCTTTGGCTGGGACACATATACAGAGGTGTTGGAAGGCGGTGGGTGGAACGGGATCTCTCCGCGACGTCACTGCCCGGCAAATCGCGGGTCAGTGTGCTCTTCCGGGCTGTGTTGGTTGTGGCAGGGGCCCTCCTACCATGGTGTCTCCTGTCTCCACTCCTTAGACAGGTAGGGCCAGAAAGAGCTGCCGTGGACTTCGCAGCGAGGGTGTGAGTGCCTTCACTGAAAATGGCCTGTGCCCCCAGCCGCCAGAATGACAAAGTCAGGGTCTAGCTTTGTCTCTCAGTCCCGTTCTGGGCTTCCTTGATTTGCCTGCCCAGCTGCTCTATGTCTGGAGAAGAAAGAGCCATCTGCCGCATCCTGGAGGCTGGAGCCTGTGGCGCCACAGCTCACCTCAATGCATTGGGTGGCAGCGACGGAGATTGCAGAGTGCTGGGGAGGTAGGAGGGTGGCAGACTGCCACCAGGGCACTGAAGTTGTGCCTCCGAGAGGGACTCGATGTCTGGGTCTCCGTCGCTGTCAAAGTGGGGTGAGGTGTGGTTTGCCAGCTCTTCTGCCGTGCCATGTTCCGGTCTCAGTTGCGGGGGAGCCTGTTGCAGAGAGTGGCAGTGCAGGTCCCAGACCTGTGTGAGGCCTGAGTATCGCAGAATATCTCCTTCTCACCGTAGGCTCCACTCTGCTTTTCGGCTCCCAGACTGCTGGGCCGCAGTTCTTGCACTCTGCGACCACCGGAATAGGGCTGTGCAACCTTTACCGCCCTCCTTCAGCTGGGGTTTCACCGCCTCCGTTAGGGCCACGGTGGCATCTGGCCCCTAGTTCTGCGCCGCTGGCTGCCACATGCACCCCCACGGTTACCACCTCTGTTGACCTGCGGCATCTTCAAGGGGCGGCTCCAGCTGATTCCTTGGCCTTGTTTGGCAGTTGTTTTTCTAGGAGACACGAGGGGCACACGGCGGACTGCTCTCCTAGCCTAGAGCCCCCCTTCTTTGGCCAATGCTCAGATTGACGAGCCGTGGTCACTGGGTGATGTGCAGCAGGACCCTCAAGACCGCCTGGTTTATCCCTGCTTACCTGCAGCAGCAGGGCAGGCTGACTGTGTGAGGAGCTGTGGAGGCTTCTGGCCCTGGCATCCTCCCCGGCGTGGAGCGGGTCGGGAGCGTCTGTGGTTGTCACTGTGGTTGCTGCATGGCCACTGGCAGGTGGAAGCTGCAGGTGAGTGCAAGGCAGTGGCTGGCATTAGAAGGCCCGAGAATTACCGAGTTCATTTGCAGGAGTCCCTCATCCTCGGCCACACCACGAGTGCCAGGTTGGGCGCAGGGCACGGCGTGGCCTCGGGGGTGGGGCTGAGTGTCGGTCCCCACCCTGATTTTGTTCATTTTTGACCGCGGTTCATGACACCGCTGGTGAGCGCTGGGAACCCCGTAGCCCCTGGGATGGGGCTGGGGTGAGCAAGTTCTGGTCCTCCTGATGGTGCGGCGCCCGATTTATCCGTCGTAGCAAGGTTGGGCAATTGGATCCGTGGTCCACCACTGTTGCTGCACACGGTCTGTCAGGGGCAGGTTCAGCAGAAGGTACCTGAGGACACAGGGCTGGTCTCAGGGAGCCTGAGTTCGTCCAAGGCACGTTTCCCCCACCCGGCTTTGCACACCAGGGGAGCGGATGCAGGTGCTATCAAAGGCTGCAGTTCCGGCGGTGGAGGATGTGTTATGGTAACTCTAGGGAGCTACATTGCTGGTGGCGAGGAGGGGTGGTTGCGAAGGCGGTATGGAGTCTACACTGAGACGGTGATGGGAGAGAACCCTTTGGGCGGGACACACAGACTGAGATATTGAAAGGCGGTGGGTGGGACGGTTGCTCTCCGCGACGTGGGCTGCCCCGCAAATCGCAGTTCAGTGTGCTCTTCCGGGCTGGCTTGGTTGTGGAAGGGGCTCTGGCACAATGGTGTCTCCCGTCTCCACTCCCTAGACAGGTAGGGCCAGAAAGCGCTGCCGTGGACTTCGGAGGGAGGGTGTGAGTGCCTTCACTGAAAATGGCCCATGCCCCCCAGTGGCCAGCATGACAAAATCAGGGTCTAGCGTTTTTTCTCAGTCCCGTTCTGGGCTTCCTTGGTTTGCATGCCCGGCTGCTCCGTGCCAGGAGAAGAAAGAGCCATCGGCCGCATGCTGGAGCCTGGAGCCCGTGGTGTCACAGCTCACCTCAATGCATTGGGTGGCAACGACAGAGATTGCAGAGTGCCGTGGAGGTAGGAGGGTGGCAGACTGTCACCAAGGCAGTGAAGTGGTGCCTCCAAGGCGAACTCGATTCCTGGATCTCCGCCGCTCGTCACCGTGGGGAGAGGTGTGGTTTGCCAAATCTTCTGCCGTGCCATGTTCCGGTCGCAGTTGTGGGGGAGCGTGTTGCAGAGGGTGGCAGTGCAGGTCCCAGATCTGAGTGAGACCTGAGTATCGCAGAATATCCCCTTCTCACCCTAGGCTCCGCTCTCGATTGGCAGCTCCCAGAGTGCTGGGCCGCCGTTCTTTGCACTCTGCAACCACCGGAATAGGACTTAGCAACCTTTACCGCCCTCCTTCATCTGGGGCTTCACCGCCTCCATTAGGGCCACGGTGGCATCTGGCCCCTACTTCTGCTCCACTGGCTGCGGTATGCACATCAACCGTTACCAACTCTGTTGACCTGAGGCATCTGCAAGGGGCGTCTCCAGCTGATCCCTTGGCATTGTTTGGCTGTTGTTTTCCCAGGAGAAATGAGGGGAACTCGGTGGAGTGCTCTCCTATCCTAGGGCCCCTCTTCTTTGGCCAATGCACAGAGTGATGTGCCGCGGTCGCTGGGTGATGCACAGCCGTATTCTCAAGACCGCCTGGCTTGTCCCTGCTTACCTGGAGCAGCAGGGCCGACTGCCTGTGTGAGGAGCTGCGGAGGCTTCCGGCCCTGGAATCCGTCCAGGGTGGTGCGGGTGGGGAGCATCTGTGGTTGTCAATGCGGTTGCTGCATGGCTACTTGCAGGTGGCAGCTGCAGGTGACTGCAAGGCAGCGGCTTGCACTAGAAGGCCTGAGAATTACCGAGTGCATTTCCAGGAGTCCCGCCTCCTCGGCCATGCCTCGAGTGCCGGGTGGTTCGCTGGGCACGGCGCGACCTTGGGCGTGGGGTTGATTGCCGGTCCCCACCCTCATTCTCTTCATCTTTGACCCAAGTTCAGGGCACAGGTGGTGAGCGCTGGGAACCCCGTAGCCTCTGGGATGGGGCTGGGGCGCGAACGTTCCTGTCCTCCTGATGATGAGGCACCTGATTTATCCGTCGTAGCAAGGTTCGGCCCTTGGATCCGTGGTCCACCACTGCTGCTGCACGCTGTCTATCAGGGGCAGGTTCAGCAGAAGATACCAGAGTACGCAGGACTGGTCTCACAGAGCATGAAGTCATACAAGGCACGTTTCCCCCACCCAGCATTGCACACCAGGGGAGCGGATGCGGGTGCTATCGAAGGCTGCAGTGCTGGCGGTGGAGGATGTGGTAGGGTAACTCTAGGTAGCTACATTGCTGGTGGCGTGGAGGGGTGGTGCCGAAGGCGCTACAAAGTCTACAATGAGACGGTGATGGGGGAGGAGTCTTTGGGTGGGACACACAGACTGAGATATTGAAAGGCAGTGGGTGGGACGGTAGCTCTCCGCGACGTGCACTGCCTGGCAAATAGCGGGTAAGTGTGCTCTTCCGGGCTGGGATGGTGGTGTAAGGGGCCCTGGCACCATGCTGTCTCCTGTTTCTGCTCCCTAGACAGGTAGGGCCAGAAAGAGCTGCCGTGGACTTCGGAGGGAGGGTGTGAGTGCCTTCACTGAAACTGGCCCATGCCCCCCAGTGGCCAGCATGACAAATTCAGGGTCTAGCGTTCTCTCTCAGTCCCGTTCTGGGCTTCCTTTGTTTGCCCGCCCAGCTGCTCCGTGTCAGGTGAAGAAAGAGCCATCTGCCGCATGCTGGAGGCTGGAGCCTGTGGCGCCACAGCTCACCTCAATGCATTGGGTGGCAGCGACGGAGATTGCAGAGTGCCGGGGAGGTTGGAGTGTGGCAGACTGCCACCAGGGCAGTGAAGTGGTGCCTCCGAGGCGGACTCGATGCCTGGGTCTCCGCCGTTGGTCACAGCGGGGAGAG
>PVKP010048988.1:0-14179 GCA_004027715.1 Plecturocebus donacophilus | reverse complement strand
TTCTCTATATATACTCACTTAATGTACTCTCTGTGTATACTTATCTACTCTCTGTGTATACTCACATATGTATTATCTGTGTATACTGATCTATTCTTGGTATATACTCACTTATGTATTCTCTGTGTATACTCACTCATTAACTCTCTGTGTATACTCACTTATCTACTCACTGTGTATACACACTTATCTACTCTCTATGTCTAATCATCTACTCTCTGTGTATACTTATCTCCTCTCTCTATATACTCACTTATCTATTTTCTGTGTATATGCACTTATCTTCTCTCTGTATATACTCACTTTATCTACTCTATGTGTATAATCACTTATGTATTCTCTGTATATACTCATTTATCTATTCTCATGTCCATAGACTGACAGTTCCCACAGTCATCGCTCTCATCTTGTGGCCCTCCTAAATTGTACATTTAACGGTTCTTTCAACTTCTCAACTAGGATTTCCAACTGGATATGATCTCACTAACTCTATCCAAACATATACATCTGTACTCTTCCCCATCTTACTTGATTGCAACTCTGTTCTTACAGGTAAGTATGCCAGAACCCTTGGAATCATCTTCAACTCCTTACTTTTTCTCAAACCTCCATCAAAAGCATCAGCAAAATCTTTTGGCTCTACCTTAAAAATATATCCAGAGTTAAACTGTTTGTCACCTAGTCCACTGCTATACCCTGATTCAAGCCACCATTTTCCATCTGGTCTTCCTGCTTCAAGTCCCATCATATCATTCTAGTCTACACAGAGCAACCATCTTGATCCACTTAAAGATCATTTCACTTTTCAACTCTAACTACTGAAATCACACAATGGCCACCCAGTCAGTTACCAAAGAAGCCGATATAAGAACCATGGCCTACAAGACCTACATTGTCTGCCTGTCCTCCATTATCTCTTTGGCCATATCTTTTACCTCTCCCTACTTGACATATTGTTTCATCTTTTGCTGTTCTCAGAAACTCCAGACAAATTTCTGCTTTCAACTTTTGTACTAGCTATTTGTTTTGCGGAAAATTATTGCTCTAAATATCCAAATGGGTAACCCTATGACTTGTCTCAAGTCTCTCCCCAAATGCCGCCTATTTTGTGAGGTCTAAGCTGATTATGTATTAAAACTTCAAATCACATTCCTCTGGCCCACCTCATTCCCATTACCTGGCTCCATTTTTCTTTACCATACCTCTCCTTCCAAAACACTATGCAATCTACTCATTTACTATATCTGTTGTGTTTTATTGGTCTCCCTATACTAGAAAGTAAGGTCCACAAGAGCAGGAATTTTTGTTTCTTTTTGTCTCTTTTATCTCCAGTGAGCTGAGGACAGTGCTTGATTCAAAATATACATCTTGTTGAACACTGAACACATGAACTATAAGATATGAAATTTCTACTCACTCATTCAGCCAATATATTAAATGCCTACTGTGTGCCAGTCCATGTACTAGCATTAGGATACAGCAGACAGAAAAAGATAGATGGGACCTTCTCATGGAGCTCGCAGCCTGTTGGGAAGACCATCATATGCTCCAGTTCCTTATGTAAAACAGCATAGTATTTTTATAAAACCTATGCACACCCTCCTGTATACTTTAAATCATCTCGAGATTACTTGTAATATCTAATTCAATGTAAATGCTGTGTAAATAGTTGTACTGTATTTTTTACAGAATAATGACAAGAAAAAAGTCTCTACGTGTTCAATATTTTCAAATATTTTCTATCTATGGTTGACTGAATCCATAAATGAGAAATCCAATGGACATGAAGTATGTGCAAAGTTTGTAAAGTGAGAAAGATTTTTAAATGACCAGATTTTTGGAGCATACTGAATGGATAGGAGAACAGAGCCAGATGTGGTTAAAGAAGTTAGCATGGAAGAGATCCTACCACACTTTGTGGTCTATGAGAGGGTTTTAGATTTATCCTAAGTGCACATGTGTGCACACGCACATGTGCACACACATACACACATAAAGATGCTAGAAAGAGTTAAACACAATAATGATGTGATGCCATTCTGAGATTTGCACTGTCATTCTGCCTATTACATATGGAATGACTTAAAAGAGAATAGAAGTAGAAGCAAGAACGCCAGTCAGAGTGCAGTGACATTATTTCCACTGAGGGATGACAGGAAGACATACAAATATGACCTGGGTGGTGACTGTCAAGAAGGAAACACAAAGTATATGTTTAAATTAAGTGGTCAACCTGATGGATTAGATATAGAAACAAATATGACTTCCCAGTTTCTATCATAAGCAAATGAATGAGTAAGAAACAGATATGAAGATAATAAATCACTAAATGCCTTTATGGGAAAATTAGGATTGAGAATCAAATGATGAAAAAAAAATAGGACCATTATTCAAATGTATTTAGGTTCACTTTTGCAATCATTTTATATTTTATATACTGTGCCCCAAATTGCCCTAGAAGGCTCTACAAGAATGCCTGTGTCTCACAATTTTGTACAGAATGAACAAAGGGCTGGATATTTTCATGCATAGCAAATCTGTTAGATGGTGTGCATTATGAATAATTCTGAATGTCATATTTTTTCTTTCTTATACCAGTGAATGTGTAAAGTCAGTCTTCCTCAATTCTCATATTAAGGGCCTCATTTTGGAAAAATTTGTTTTGTTTTTTTTTTTTTGACAGATTCTCGCTCTAACGCCAGGCTGGAGTGCAGTGGCGCGATCCCTGCTCACTGCAACTTCCGTTTTTCTGTTTCAAGCAATTCTCTTGCCTCAGCCTCCCGAGTATCTGGGACTACAGGCAGACACCACCACGCCCGGCTAATTTTTTTTTTGTACTTTTAGTAGAGATGGGGTTTCTCCATGTTGGTCAGGATGGTCTCGATCTCTTGACCTCGTGATCCGCCCACCTCTGCCTCCCAAAGTGCTGGGATTACAGGCGTGAGCCACCGCGCCCGGCCTGGAAAAATTTAAATCTGCTTCCTTTCCCTTTATTTCAACAATGAATTGTGATTTTCCTGGGCCTGGGTAGACTAGTTGAGACCAAGTGAGGAACCAGGGTTTGGCCAGTAGCAAAGCTTGGGAAGTATGCAGATACCCTGAGTCCTCAGAGAGTAAAACCAAGAGCAGAATGCGGATGATAAATGAATTGTCAAGATGCAAAGCCTAAGTGTATAAAAAGAGTATTCTAGAATTCCAAACTTGGCAACAGACACAATCAGAAACACAATGCAAATAAACAGCTATGAAAAGTCCACACACAACAGAAAAGTCATAGGCAGAAGTGATGTTCAGGAGTTCAGATGTATAGGAATTCTGAGGTTTCCATCTCAAAGTTTAAGCCAGTTTTGGAAAAACAGATTGAGAAGAGCACAGAGCTTGGGAAACCAGTATTGCGAAGAGGTCCATACAATAAAGTAGAGCGTCAGATGTGAAGGCGTTCTGGCTGTGACATCTGTCACCCCATTGATCGCCAGGGTTGATTCAACTGATCTGGCTCCATGTGTGTCCCTCCTGAAGTTCACACTCGGTTGAAGAGGATAACCATCCCCGATAGAGGAGGACCAGTCTTCAGCCACGAGTATATGAGTAGCTGAGCTTCCCTGCTGGAACCTCCAAACAAGCTGTCAATAGAGTAAAGTGTCATTGCAGAGCAATTTCATCTGGTCTAGTTTTTAGTACCCCTCCTGGATTACTGGCTGAGGATTAAGAAACATGGACCAGATGAAGTCAATTAAGTCCAGAGACAATGAAATATATGAACTGCTGATTATAGTGGAGAATGGTTTCTTTGATGAGCCTTCACCTGTATCCCCCCACCAGTCAAATGACTTTCTGTGGCCTATGTTCCATCATTAAGTTTGACAACCCACTGGGGGATTAGGCTGACAATTTTATGACAGTCTTTCAGAGTTCTAAGACTGTACTAATTAAATATATAATATCTTAACTTGCTCTTTTTCTTGCCTTTATTTATAAAAGTTAATTTAAAAGAACAACAACTTTGTTCTAGGCCTTAAAAGATTCATTAGTGAGAAACTGGTAAACATGTAACAAATCCTCCTATTGAAAAAGAATAGCAAAACTAAGTTTCCATGTCAGATGCTAAATCTTTTTTTATTAACTTTTGTGCCACTAAATCACACTATCTAAGGCATAGAACCATTTAAAAAATGTATCATTATCTCAAATCAGCTGGTATATATTTAAAACACCACATTATCATTGTGCCGCCAAATGAGATAAGATCTTTTTTTTTTCCTGTATCTCTGGTTAGAAGTAGGCAGATTCTTCTGTGAATTCCAGAGAACATTGCACAATACCAGATACCATGAGCATGCTTCAAAGTCAAGTGGGAATGATGTCTGGAATTTAGGGTCCTGCCAGCTTTACACATCTTGAAGCAATATGGCTTGTAGCAACATAGGGGTTAGCTGTCACAATTCTCAAGTGCCAATTCAGTATACAAAGGAATATTATTTTCACACATACTCCATTCCGTGCCCAGTGTCTGAATAGAGCTCTTATATATGCTAGGCATATTGTCAATGTGTATTCCTATCTTTCAGACATTGCTTGTAAGGAAGGAACACATGTATTTTAATATAATGGTATTCATGATTTTATTTAATAATTTATATGCTCTTTTGTTACGGGGTAGGAAATAATACTAAGATTAAGCAAAGGAATTAAGGTAAAGAAGAATAAATTAGAAGAGTAAGATAAAGCTAGGAGTGAGGGAGGCACAGAATGCAACCCCCTGGAGCCCAGTACTCTGAAAGTTCTGAGGACAGCCACAAACTTGGCTTTGGATTTTCTCAAAGCTCATGAGCATACGAGAGCATAGTCAGTTGCATTATTGGTAGTGTTCTAAAATAAAAACAAACAGTAACCAAGATTAGGTCAACTATTCCTGGTACTGAGTCAGGAGGGACAATTTTCCCTTAAGTCCTCACAGACATCACAGCATAATGTAGTAAACCATGTTCCTGAGAATATCCCCACAAGAATCACATTCACAAGCCTAAGAACCAGTCTCTCTCCGCTTGGGCCCATTCCAATCTTTTCTCCATTCTGTACTCAATACTATCTTTTTAAATTAGAACCTAATGATGTTGTCTTGATGCTTCAATTCTGTAAGTGGTTTTCCACTGCTTTTGGAATCAAGACCAAAATCCATGAGGTTACATATAAGGCTTCATATGTTCCAGCCCTGTATGCCTCTCCATACTACATTAGAATAGACTCCTCAGTTAAAGCTGTGTTTCTTTTTCCTGGCCTCTCAGAGAACCAGGTATCTTTGCTCCAGAATAGTCATTTAAGTTCATAATTCTACATTCACTGGTGTGATTACTTAAGTAATGTCTGCTTCTATACCATTAGCTCCAGGAGATTGGATTCCCTGTCTATTTTTGTTCACAGGTATTTTTGCCATTGACAAGCATATTTCTGGCTCAATAAAAACATTAATGAGTCAGCCAGGTGCAGTGGCTGACACCTGTAATCCCAGCACCTTGGAAGGTTGAGGTGGGCAGATCACCTGAGGTCGGGAGTGCGAGACCAGCCTGACCAACATGGTAAAACCTCATCTCTACTAAAAATACAAAATTAGCCAGGTGTAGTGGTGCATGCCTGTAATCCCAGATACTCAGGAGACCCAGGCAGGAGAATAATTTGAACCCAGGAGGTGAAGGTTGCAGTGAGCTGAGATCATGCCATTGCACCCCAGCCTGGACAACAAGAGCAAAAATCCATCTCAAAAAAAAGGAAAGCTAATGAATCAATAGATAGATGGGTACAAATGCAAAAGTGAATTTTTTATTCTTTAAAACCAAGAAATAGTATCAAATAAAAGTGCAGTTTTGGGTGGGGAGTTATAATTTAAGGCAATTCAAACATATGATGCTATCATTTCCTAACTTCAGGATAGATTTTAGTATTGATAGAAAAGATGAAATACATCTCTGTCAGACCGTCTTCTAAAACTACTTTAATCTTCACCAAATTTTATTAAGTATTGAGCAACTGGGAATTTAGAATATATTTTTCACATGTACCTATTAATTATAGAATATTAGATTCTGACAATCACCCAACCTGGATAACATCCATGATTCTAGATTAACTCATTGAGATACATCTCTATGTAAAGCCACTTTGATTTAAATGTCCCATCTGTAACATGGAAGTGGGATGTGTAGAACGAAATTAAGTTTCCCTGAAAAAAGAGCCTACGAGGTTTTGTGTCTAAGGTTATTTAGGAAGATAACATATAACAGGCAATAACATGCAGTAATTATTGAAATGACAGAAGTCCACTTCCAGGCACATTGTTGGAATTCCTTTTAGAAGTAAGGTTTTTCCACTGAATAATCTCAATTTATATTAACCAAAATATGTGTTATAGAAATCTAAGGACAAAATTAACATTAATACTTTTTCACTAACTGAAAATTTACCCCAAAGTTATAGTCCCTTATTTGGTTTCAACCACAAAAATGCCGTTTCCTGGAAAGCCTATCAACTCTTCTCAAGTGTTTATGAATTATTATTATTACAAGAAAAAAATTGTTGACATTTGTAACATTTGCCAGTCTTGGTGGCTTGAGAAAGGTCCAAAAACATTTGCAATCATTTCCAGTTAATTTGAAAAGTCAAGAAAAGGCTCAAAAAAAGAAGAAAGTACTTCATGCATTGTACACAGTGGGGATTTAATGAAAGAATTATGAGGTTAGTTGAATGACTCTGTGGTTTGTTGATGTTACATTGTAGAGAAATGAAGATGTCTTAGCATACAAAGTGTAATAGAGTTAGCAAAATGTTAACACCCTAAAATGGACTACATAAACTCACATTAGAGGGAGAAAACTATCTAGAAAATTTAACTTCATTACAGATTACCAAGGTTTCTGCATGATTCTATAAAACAAGAGGAAAAATTAGTATTATTACAATCTTTCTGATGAAAAAATGAGGTATAAAGAATAAAAATAATAAAAAATAAGAGGCAATAGAAAAAAATGTTTACGATCAATCTGACTTTTGCCGAGAGCTAAAAACGAAGACACACAAACTTCCTGTGTTCTCTTCACTGTGTTTACAAGCAATCGAGCCACTTTAGAAATGTGTAATTCTCCAGTGTGGATTTTGTAAGGGAAAGAAAGTAGGTAGGAAAGAGAGAAAAAGGAAGGAAGGGAGGAAGGGAGGGAGGGAGGGAAGAGGGGAGGGGAAGGCGAAAGGCGGAGAAGAAGAAGGAGGAGGAGGAGAGGAGGAAGAAGAGGAGAAGTAGGCAGGAGGAGGGGAAGGGAAGGAAAGAGGGAGGGAAGGAAGGAAGGAGGAAAGGGGGAGGGAGGGAGTGAAGGAAGGAAGGGAGGGAGGATGGTTCACTTGCATGTGTTGTCTTCTTTCCTACTCTGTACCTTTTGTACCTGTCTCTGCTAATATTCCTAAGAATGGTGATCATGCTCCCTCAGACTAATAGGCAGTGGATAGGGAAGGAGAGCTCAAGAGTGCCCACAGTCCTGCTCTGCAACTCCACTCTGTTGCCTTTGTGTCAGAAACTGTGCCTTACTTTTCTTGCAAGTTCACAAGCCAGCCTGTTATTGTTTCACAGATGCTAACGGAAGACATGAGAGTCCTGAGTCAGTAATGAAAGATCTGATTACTCAGTGCAAAGGCATTCGTCAGAGCTTCATGCTGGTTTGCACTGGTTTCTTTCTCCCCTCCACCTCTGCCTCCTTCTACAGGACAATGCATAGAGCATATCATGGATGCCTGCACATCCAGGGAGCTGCATTCCAAATGGGAACACTGAGCTTTTCTAGTAAGAGGAGACAAGCCTCATCCATAGCTGGAGGGAGAAATTCCTCATTCCTCAAAGTTGCTCATTACAAACACCACCACAAGAGATGGCTCAGGCAGAGAGTAGTCAGGACCGTGCATTCCTTGCAGACCCATTCAGAGACACTCAGGGTCAAGGGAAATCATGGTCCCAACACTGTGACTAAGTCCCAGTCCTTCTACCAACATGGCTAAGCTACCCTTCAGGTCCTACTTCAGGCTCTGAATCCACACTGCCTGGGTATGAATCCCAGTATCACCACTTATTAACTGTGTGGCGTTATGCAAGGTACTTAACTGTGCTTCAATTTCTCTGTCGATAAGTGGAATCCTAATAAAGCCACATCCTAGGATTAAACGAGTTAATGCTTATATTGCATTTAGAACAGTGCCTAACCATAGTAAGTGATATTTCTGTTTTGGTTCTTATTTTGATTATCATTGTCCCGTTATCTTTTGGATAATTTCATATTTTCTCATTTAAATTCCTCAATTGGGCTTTCATGAGAAAATTAAACTCTAATGGCCAAAGACCTACATTGTAAGCAATAACTTAACTTCTCATGTCTACATCTAGAATGGTACTAGCTTTGTACCATCCTTGGAAGAACTGAGAACATAGTGACTTGAATTACTTTCACTGTTCTATACTTCAAATTAGGTATCGCAGTTTAAAAAGGCAGTTATTGGCTGGCTGGGCACAGTAGCCCACGCCTGTAATCATCCCAGCACTTTGGGAGGCTGAGGCAGGGGAATAACCTGAGGTCAGCAGTTCAAGACCAACCTGGTCAACATAATGAAAAATACAAACAGCCAGCCTGGTGGTGGGTGCCTGTAATCCCAGCTACTGGGAGGCTGAGACAGGAGAATTGCTTGAACCCAGGAGGTTACTTTAAGCTGAGACTGCACCACTGCACTACAGCCTGGATGACAAGAGTGAAATTCCATCTCAAAAAAAAAGAAAAAGAAAAGACAATTATCTTTGCCATTAATGGAGAGAGCGTTTCACTTAGGGTTATGCCATATGTCATTGACCACCCCATGGGGCTCATACTTTCCCTGATCAATGACCATTCACAGCTCAAGAAACAGTCCAGTACTATTTGCCCCAGCAGGCCCTCTCATTCACCAGTGTTTTGCCAGGACTTAGCACCAAGTCTGATATCACTAGGTATAGAAAAGTGATTTATTGAATTAATTAATGAAGTGTATAGCAAGTACCATCACTGTTAGCTTATCCCACCTCCTCAACTCTATCTTTACCTGGACTTGACTAATTATAACATGAATGATTTTAAAGGACAGCTCATTTGGGGCGGGTGAGGGGGGCAGGTTGGTGTGCAAAAAGTAAAATAGAGAACTTGAGAAGTTATGTGAGAATATATATGTTCCCTAAGATAAAAACTGTATAATACACTTGGCTAATGTTTGCAATATGACGAAATTAAGGTAGTTTAGACGTATCTGTAAGATTACGAGGAATGTCCCAGGTGTATTGCTTTCTGATGATAAAAATGAGAAAACGTAGGGAAACACAGAGTTGACAGATCCTAGATGATTTTCTTTTAATATGTTATGTCTCAAATAGAATTTCAGGAAGTCCTGGTTCATATTCAACTCAGGTTTAAATACTCTGACATGAGACCTATGTGCTTAAATATCTGGCTGTCAGAAGTCAGAATTATATCCATTGTATGTACTCTGGCACTTGACAAATTATTGGTCCTGGGAGCCGTCCCACTTCCGTGTGAGGTTGACCACAGGCTGCCTGAAAATAAAATATTTTCTCAAAAAGGATCTTTTAAAAATATTTGAACTCTGGCAAACACCAATTGTGAATCTCACATTCTGATTTATATAAGGAATAATTAATTCTGGCTTGAAAAATGTTGGGACATTTTGTATCAACAATTTTGCAGATAATATATTCAAATTCTTAAGCAAATCAAAACAAAGAACTCTTAGTGAGCACGTGTGAGCTAGGTGCTGAGTTAGTGGGCATATGGAAAGTTCCAGTGTGTCTGACCTGCCTTCAAGGAACTTAGAAATTCTCTAATGTGTTCTCCCATATCTGGCTCCTGCAATCCTTTTATAAGAAAGTATACCACTTTTGAAAGAAGGTTTACTTTGATTGTACATCATATTTCTAAAAAGAGAGCAGCCTGTAATCCCAGCACTTTGAGAGGACAAGGCAGGTGGGTCACCTGAGGTCAGGAGTTTGAGACCAGCCTGGCCAAAATGGTGAAACATCGTCTCTACTAAAAATACAAAATTTAGCAGGGTGTGCTGGTGTTTATAGTCCCAGCTACTCAGAAGGCTGAAGCAGGAGAAAGAATGGCTTGAACCCAGGAGGCAGAGGTTGCAATGAGCCAAGATCGAACCACTGCACATCAGCCTGGGAGACTGAGCAAGACTTTGCCTCAAAAAAACAAAGAGAGCAAACCCAGTCAGCAAGGTAATTAATCAGATGTTTCAATTAAAATAGGCAAATAAGTTACTCCTTAATGTTATTTTAGAACTTTATTTAATTTCTATATAATTTAATTGTATACTCAAACTATGTTTATTCAGTACATTTCTGAAATTAGTTATGATAACTTTATGATTTTTTTTCACAAGTTAGTTTTAATTTTCCAAGTCCCTATAAAGTCCAGAACTGATTTAGCTTGATTTTCATTTTTTAAATTGGTATATATAGATACACACTGCAACTAAAACTGAACTGCCATACTATCAAACTTTTCTCCTACCTGGAAATGCCTCCTGACCAAAAACATCGTCCTGTATCAATGTGTTTATACAAATACCCAGGAGGTCCATTACATATCAGTACTTAAAAAAAAATTTCCATGAACCGAGGGATGAAATGCTTTTTCCAAAGCTTCTCATGTTTTAGCATTAAAGAAAAAGAAACTGAACTAATTTGCTATTGTTCACACTGTGCTTCTGAAAAAAAAAAAAAAAAAAAAAAAAAACAATGTGAGCTTCTAAATGCTACAGGTAGGAGGCCCCACTACAAAGCCCTCTCTAGATGTGGTAAATGGAACTGTCCATGGCCCAACTGCCTTCATTTGCAATGTTACTACCATAGTCACTTTCTACCAGTAGGAAGATAGTATTACCTTATTTGTTGCTAAAAGTTCTCAGAAGCTCATTTATATGCATATTTCAATTCAACATAAAAACATAAAGACTGCAATCTGCATTGCACTCTTAAATCTACTCTTCTTTTCTAGAGTGTATTAAAAATTTGAGTGAAATTAAAATGTAAAGATTATTTATCCCATTGTCTCTTGTCATTCAAATAAGGAAATTTAAACTAACAAAGATTGTAGCTTGCCCAAGATTAAAACCAGAAATAGATTAAAATGCATTTGTTAAATTAATTAAAAAGCAAGGTAATATTCACCAGATTGTTCACTTTTCCTGATATTAAATACTGTGAACCTCAAAGTACATTTCTTTGATATTTTTCATAGCATATTAGTTGTTCCAAGAGGTGACTAATAAATTAGACTGTCTGACATAACTTCCTTCCCCTCCCTCCCTCACTCCCTCCCTCTCTTCCTTCCTTCCTTCCACAATGAGAGGTAAAAAGATTGCAGGCACTGCATTCATCACTAGAAATTAACCAAAAAAGGCAAAGAGCAAGAAATATTTTGTGCCTCAAAAAGAGAGCAGGCAGAGTTTCTGCACTAAAAGGTAAAGTTGCAATTAATTTTTTCTACCACACAAATTTTATAGGTTCTTTGGTTCAAAAGGAAATTATACATCAAGTTAGATGCTTTCTTTTTACTATATATGGTAGTTAGTTTTTACTGCAAAAAAAAATTAATATGAAAGTAGAAGAGTAATGGAAAACACTTTTTATAGCTGACTTTGCACAGCATTATATCACAATTTGATTAATGCACCTAGTTAACATTTAACTGTCTTAAGAGAAATATTTTTCTTGTTTACAGCCCACATTTTTTCCCTCCCCCAAGCTTAATTTAATGGGAAAACTCCCACTGATATAATTGTTAATGCTTGAGAATTTTTGTTTCTGTTCACAAAGCACGAGATATATTTTTATGTGCTATGTACTGTATGTGTTGAAGCAGCAATAACATTTCTCATAGCCTTGCAAAAATAAAACCTAAACTATTGTGGTGATTTCAACAGCAAAAAATGCTAGATTTAATTAATAGCAAAGAGCTACTCTTCCAAAGATTAAGTGAAGATTTCATTTAAATCCAACTCAGCAAAGAAAATTGGGTCCTTAATCGTTATTCGGTATCTGTCTTGTAGATTCATAATGACTTCGTTTTACTATCTGGTAGCAAAATTTTACTAAAAGCAATTTTCTGATTGACTTGCATTCTGACATATGAATCATTAAAAAATAAAAGTTAATTAATCAGACTTTATGGTAACCAGCACTGTGCATATTGCAGTCTTGAACAGCAACATCTAGTTGTAAAGATGGTTCCCGCAGACTATTCTTAATCGGTTATCTGGATTCAGCTTGGAGTTAAATATGCATAAGAAGCACACTACTTAATAAAAAATAAAGATTTCTTTTTGTAATTAAAACAAAGATTTAGAATGTATGAGAATGTTCTTCACAAACTCAAATTTATGAATTATAATTGCCAAAAAAGGATTTATTTCTTATGAGAGACATAGTGACAGACTTTATCTTCCTGACAAAGAACACTATCAATTCATTTAAAAAATTCACACCTGCAATCAACTGAAATTAACTCATATTTACTAAGCACCTTTTTACATAAGGTTTTCTTTTTGTCTTCAGAATATACAACCTGAATTAATGTTAATGCATGTTCTTGGTATGATGCATAGGTTTCTGTAGATATATATTTTAAAGTTTCATCAAACATGTTTTTCCTTTGTTCCCAATTTTTTTACTCAGAATACATCTTAGAAAAATGAAACTATAGTTAAGAATGAATTGATATGATTTCCATGGGGATAAGATAGTGATACATTGGCCAATTGATGATAATATAAAATTTTGATATATATGTTTACATTGGATAAATAATATTTGCAAATTGAGTTGTTATATGACAAATGTAATTGCTACCATTTACAATAAAGTAGACGCGTTAGATATCTTCCTTATCTAATCTTATTTATAACTTCACAGATAAAATTTGTGAGACAGAAAGTGGAGATGCCACAGTTAATGATCAATCTCTCCAGTACTAAACTAATTCTGTTGTCAGCAGTGTGAACTTGGAAACATCGTAGCAGGAAACATCCACTGACTACGGGAAAGGAAGAACAGACTTGAGTAAACATGTGGAGATAAAAGTGTGGTTTCTTGCTTTCTTAGAGGTGAATCCATTAGCTCCACAAGCCCTTGTGCAGCTTGTCAAAGAAGGCTTTTCAGAGTATGCCACAACCAAGTTGCTGAGTGCTGTAGTTACAGGGCGTGCAATACAACCATGTAAGGAAGATGCTGGAAGGTATCCTGGACACAGAGAAGCATTTCCTTGCTGGGAGTGGTGTGGGGCGAGAGTCAGGAGTGAGGCTGAAGAAGTTAGCATTATTAACTCAAAGTTGGGTGATTGGTGATTATGGAGTAGGTTAAGAAGCCTGTTTTATTAAGGATGAACTCTAAAGATGGACACTGAGATACCTGAGGAAAGAAAAGAGCTTTTATCTGAGGACTGTGAGCCCTTTCAAATTACTAGGCCCAGAGAGGCACTAAACTGAGACAACAGTCACATCCTACTCCCCACTTTGAGCTAGTATCATCTATTGAAACTGCTTGCCAGAGCCACAAGCAGGGATGAACTAACCTAGCAATGCCTCCCAGGAGCCTACATCCCACACCCCATAGATTAACAATGCATAGCCAATCACTAATCAATGTTATGTCTTCAAACCAATGAGAATTCCTGACAGAACTCTGTATCATCTCACGCCCTATCCGTCCCCCACCGCCTTTATTTAAAAATTAAAAACTTGCCTATAAGAAAAGCCAAACAAAGCTCATATCCAAGGTTACTCGGGTCTGAGTTTTCCAGGCAGCTGTCCGCACTTTGGCTCAAGTAAACTTTAAATCACATTTTGGGCTTTAGTCACTTTCTTTTAGGTCAACATTTATTACCTGAGTCGTATTTAAAAGTCCCAGCTCAAGTGAATTTTTTTTTTAGACGCAGTCTTGCTCTGTCGCCAGGCTGGAGTGCAGTGGCGCCATCTCGGCGGACCACAGCCTGCTCACCACAGCCTCCGCCCCGCCCCTTCCCCTCTCCCCGCCCCTCTCTCACGCCCCTCTCCCCCGCCCCTCTCTCACGCCCCTCCCTTTTCCCCGCCCCTCCCTTCCCCA
>PVKP010048987.1:0-14172 GCA_004027715.1 Plecturocebus donacophilus | reverse complement strand
CCCCCCACTGTCCCTCCCCCCCCCACTGTCCCTCCCCTATTTTCCCCCAACATACCCCAGCGTATAGTGCTCCCCTCCCTGTGTTTATGTGTTCTCATTGTTCAACACCCGCCTATGAGTGATTTTTTTATAGAGCTAAGACCCTCGTGGTGGTAGGATGACTCATGGGGGATCTCCTGAGCCTATGATTGTAAAGGTGCATGGATAAAGTGTTAATGCCCAGGGACTCTCACGCAGTGTTTCCCCAGAGTTGGAGGCATCCCCTAGCTCTACACCACTCCTGGTTGGTTAGTTGTCCAGTCTTGCTCATCTCCCATTCTCTGTGGGTTGCCTTGCTTCCTTGGTGAATTCCAATGTGTCTCCCTGGATGATGCAGTTGAAGAGCAAGTGTTTACTTGCTACTCTCTTCTCTCCATGAAAGCAGAACACACTAGCTGCTGCTAGTCAGCCATCTTGTCCAGAATCTCTATTCTCTGTTTCTATGAGTTACACTTTCTAAGATTCAGCATATTCGATCATACAGTATTTGTCTTTCTGTGTCTGACTTATTTCACTTAGTTTAATGTCATCTATGTACATCCATGTTGTCACAAGTGACAGGATGTCTTTCTTTTTTAAGACTGAATAAAATTTCATTTTATATGCATACCACAATTTCTTCATTCATTCATCCATCAATGGATGCTTAGGTTGTTTTCATATTTTAGCTATTGTGAATCATGCTGCATTGAACATGGTAGTGCAGATATATTTTTAAGATACTAATTCACCACTCTACTTTCTGTTTCTATGAGTTTGACAACTTCAGATACCCCATATAAGTAGAAGCATACAGCGTTTGTCCTTTTGTGACTTTCTCATTTCACTTATCATAATGTACTCAAGGTTCATTAATGTTGTAGTGTATGATAGAATATTCATCTTTTTTAAGGCTGGATAATATTCTGTATATATATATATACCACATTTTCTTTAACTGTTTATCCACTGATTGACAATGAAGTAGTTTTTACCTATTGGCCTTTGTGATAATGCAGAATAAACATAGGAGGACAGATGTCTTTTTTACATCCTGTTTTCAACTTTTTGTATAAGTATCCAGAAGTAGGGTTGCTGGATCATGTGGTAGTTTTATTTTTAACTTTTTGGGGAACTTTTATACTGTTTTCCATAGATGTGGCACCATTTTGTATTCTCACCAACAGTGCACAAGTATTCCAATTTCTCCACATCCTTGCCAACACTTGCTATTTTCTGCTTGTTGTTTCTGTTGTTCTTGTTTTTGAATAATTGCCATCTCAACAGATGTAAAGTCATCCCATTGTAGTTTTGATTTGCATTTCACCTATGATGACTATTGAGCATCTTTTTATATACGTGTTGACCATTTGTAAGTCTTTTTTGAGAAAAAAAAAAGCCCTCTGCACATTTTTAATTGTTTTTTTTATATTGAGTTGTGAAAGTTTCTTATATATTTTTGATATTAACCCATCTTTCCTTGGCTATGCAGAAGCTTTGAGTTTAATGTAGTCTCACTAGTCTATTTTTGCTTTTGTTATCTGTGCTTTTGCTGTTACAACCAAGAAATCATTGCCAAAACAAATGTAATGAAGCTTAATTTTTTAATCCAATTTGAGCTGATTTTTATATATGGTATAAGATAAGGGTTCAATTTTATTCTTTTTCATGTGAATATCCAATTTTCCCAGCACATTTATTGAAGTACTGGGTTCTACACATTGTTTTCATTGTGTAGTTTTGGCATGCTTCTCAAAGATCATTTGACTGTATAGATGTGGGTTTCTTTCTGATCTCTCTATTTTGTTTTATTTCTCTATATATCTGTTTTTAAACTAGGGCTGTACTGCTTTTATTACTATGGATTTATAATATGGTTTGAAGTCAGAAGTGGTGAGGCCTCCAGTTTTGTTCTTTCTTAAGGTTGTGTTGGCTATTCAATATCGTTTGTAGTTTCATATGAATATGAGAATTTTTTTTCTCTTTTGGAAAAAATTTCATTGGAATTTTGACAGAGATTCCATTGAATATATTTATAATATGTTTTACAGTCAGAAAATATTAGACCTCCAGTTTTGTTTTTCTTTCTCCAGAGTGTTTTGATTTTTTTTCATAGCTTCATATAAATATAAGATAGAGATTGCATTAAATCTGTAGATCACTTTGCATAGTATGGACATTCTAACAATATTAACTCCTTCAACCCATCAACATGAGATATATTTCCATTTACTCAAGACTTCTTTAGTGTTTTTTTTTTCAGCAATGTTTTATAGTTCAGTGTACATATGTTTTGCCTGCTGGTTAACTATACTCCTAAGTATAGGTTTAAACTTTCCTTTGGATGCCATTGTAAATAGGAATATTTCTTAATTTCTTTTTTGGCTTGCTTTTAGTGTATAGAAACACAACAGATTTTTGTGTGTTGATTTTTTATCCTGCAAATTAGCTGAATGTATTGATTAGTTTTAAAAGTTTTTGAAGAATCTTTGAGTTTTCTACACATATTATCATGCCTTTAGAGAACAGAGACAATTGTGCATCATTCTTTCTAATTTAGATGCCATTTATTTATTTTTCTGGCCTAATTGTCCTAAGTAGGACTTCCAGTGCTATGTTGAATAGAAGTAATGAGAGTGGATATCCTAGTCTTGTTCCAAACCTTAGACTTAGAGAAAAAGCTTTCAGTTTTTCACCATTGAGTGTAATGTTAGCTGTGGGCTTTTCATATAAAGCTTTTATTATGCTGCTCTAATTTTCTTCTATTCCTAGTTTGTTACTTTTTTTTTATCATGAAAGGATATGGAATTTTGTCAAATGTATTATCTGCATCTACTGAGATGATCAAATAATTTTCATCCTTCTTTCTGTTAATGTGGTATATCACACTGTTGATTTTCATATGGTAAATTATCCTTGCATCCCAGGGGTAAATCTCACAAGGTCATGATGTATAATCCTTTTAATGTACTGTTAAATCAACTTGCTATCATTTTATTGAAAATTTCTGCATCTATATTCATCAGGAATGAATAGTTTGATTGATTGATTTCCTATAAGTTCTTTTTTTTTTTCTTGCATCTTGTCTAGCTTTAATATCTGGCTAATGCCAGTCACCTAAAAAAAATTATGAAGTTTTCCCTCTTCTTAAACTTTTGTTTAATAGTGTGAGGATTGGCAACAATTCTGTTAAAAACGTTTCGTAGTAGTTATTGGTAAATCCATTGGGCCCTGGGCTTTTCTTTGTTGGAATATTTTTGATTCCTGATCAATCTCCTTACTAGTAATAGATCTGTTAAGATTTTCTATTTTTCCAATGTTCAGCTCTCCTAAGCTGTATGTTCAAGGAATTTATTTACTTCTAGATTATCTGACTAAATCACAAATAATTATTAATCATAATTTATTATAGTCCTTTTTACTTCTGTTGCATTCTCTTTAATTTCTTTTTTAAAATGTTTTTCCTATGTTCAAGCTAACAGGTTATCCTCTTTCATTTCTGATTTCATTTATGTTTTTCTTTTAATCAAACAAAAGCTTTTTTAATTTTGCTAATTTTCCTAAAAACCAACTGTTAGTTCTGCCAATTTTTTACTGTTTTTCTATTCTTTTTTATTTATTCTGCTATAATCTTTATTATTTCTTTCTTTGCTTTTGCTAACTTTGGGCTTAAATTGGTGTTTGTTTGTTTGTTATTTCTTGTTCCTCAAAATGTAAAGTTAGGTTGTTTATCCAAAAATCATTAAACTTTTCAAATGTAGGCACTTACTGGTATAAGCTCTCCTATTAGAAATGTTTTTGCTGCCATTCACAATTGCTACAAAGACAATAAAATACTTAGGAATACAACTAACAAAGGATGTAAAGATTCTCTTCAAGGAGAACTACAAACCACTGCTCAGCAAAATAAGAGAGGGCACAAACAGATGGAAAAACATTCCATGCTCATAGTTAAGAAGAATCAATATTGTGAAAATGGCCATACTGCCCAAAGTAATTTATAGATTCAACACTATCCTCATCAAGCTACCTATGACCTTCTTCACAGAACTGGAAAAAAACACCTTAAACTCCATATGGAACCAAAAGAGAGCCCACATAGCCAAGTCAGTTCTAAGCAAAAAGAACAAAGCTGGAGGTATCACGCTACCTGACTTCAAACTATACTACAAGGCTACAGTAATCAAAACAGCATGATATTGGTACCAAAACAGAGATATAGTCCAGTGGAACAGAACAGAGGCCTCAGAGGCAACGCCACACATCTACAACCATCTGATCTTTGACAAACCTGACCAAAACAAGCAAAGAGGAAAGGATTCCCTGTTTAATAAATGGTGTTGGGAAAATTGGCTAACCATGTGCAGGAAGCAGAAACTGGACAGCTTCCTGACACTTTACACTAAAATTAACTCCAGACGAATTAAAGACTTAAACATAAGAACTAACACCATAAAAACCTTAGAAGAAAACCTAGGCAAAACCATTCAGGACATAGGCATAGGCAAGGACCTCATGACTAAAACACCAAAAGCATTGGCAAGAAAAGCCAAAATAGACAAATGGAATCTAATTAAACTCCAGAGCTTCTGTACAGCAAAAGAAACAATCATTAGAGTGAACCAGCAACCAATAGAATGAGGAAAAAATTTTTACAATCTACCCAACTGAAAAAGGGCTAATATCCAGAATCTACAAAGAACTAAAACAGATTTATAAGAAAAAAAAAAAAACTATTCAAAAGTGTGTGAAGGATATCAACAGACACTTCTCAAAAGAAGACATATATGAGGCCAACAAACATAGGAAAAAAATTCTCATCATCACTGGTCATTAGAGAAATGCAAAACGAAACCACATTGAGATAGCATCTCACACCACTTAGAATGGCGATCATTAAAAAAAATGGAGACAACAGATTATAGAGAGGATGTGGAGAAATAGGAACACTTTTACACTGTTGGTGGGAGTGTAAATTAGTTCAATCATTGTGGAAGACAGTGTGGGGATTTCTCAAGGGCCTAGAAATAGAAATTCCATTTGACCCAGGAATCCCATTACAGGCTATATATTCAAGGATTATAAATCATTCTATTATAAAGACACATGCACACATATGTTCATTGTGGCACTGTTTACAATAACAAAGACCTGGAACCAACCCAAGTACCCATCGATGATAAATTGGACAGGGAAAATGTGGCACATATACACCATGGAATACTATGCAACCATAAAAAACGATGAGTTTGTGTCCTTTGTAGGGACATGGATGAACCTGGAATCCATCATTCTCAGCAAACTGACACAAGAACACAAAATCAAACACTGCATGTTCTCACTCATAGGCAGGTGCTGAACAATGAGAATACAAGGACACAGGGAGGGAGCATCACACACTGGGGTCTGTTGGTGGGGACTAGGGGAGGAACAGCAGGGGGTGGGGAGTTGGGGAGAGATAACATGGTGAGAAATGCCAGATATAGTTGACGGGGATGGAGGCAGCAAACCACATTGCCATGTATGTACCTATGCAACAATCCTGCATGTTCTTCACATGTACCCCAGAACCTAAAGTGCAATAAAATATATATTTTTTAAAAAAGGAAATGCTTTTGCTGTATCCCACAAGATTTTACGTGTTTTGTTTTCATTTTTTGTCTCAAGATACTTTCTACTTTCCCTTTTGATTTTTTCTTTGACTCATTGATTGTTCAAGTGTGTTGTTCAATTTTCATGTAATTACAAATGTTCTAGTTTTCCATCTGTTATTGATTTCCAGTTTTATTTCATGGTGATCAGAAAAGATATTGATATGACATCAATGTTCTTAATTTAAGACATGTTTGTAACCTAATGTGATCTATAGTGAAGAATGTTCTATGTGTGCTTGAGAATAATGTGTATTCTACTACCATCAGATGAAAGATTCTGTATATGTCTGTTAGCTCCATTTGGTCTGTAGCATTGTTAAAGTTCTATTTCTTTTTAACTGATCTTCTATATAGATGTTCTACCCACTATGGAAAGTGGAGCACTGTAATATTTTATTACTATTATTTTTCCCTGTAATTCTGTCAGTGTTTACTTCATGTATTTGGGGAATCTGATATGGATTTATACATACTCATAACAGTTATACCTTGTTGGTGAATTAACCCTTTTATTACTATATAACGTCCTTCCTTGTCTCTTGTGACAGTTTTTGACTTAAAGTCTATTTTGTTGGATATTATTATGGCTACTGCTACCCTCAGTTGGTTACTATTTGAATTAAATGCCTTTTCCCATTCTTTCACTTTCGGCCAACACCTGCCTTCAATCTAAAGTAAGTTTCTTAGATACAGTATATATTTGGATCTTGTTGTTTTAATCCACTTGGTTGCTCTATGCCTTTTCATTGTCTTTTTAACTTTAATCCATTTACTTTTTTAATATTTTATTGGATTTTAGATTTTGGGGTACATGTGAAGAGCATGCAAGATTGTTGCATAGGTACATACATGGCAAGGTGGTTTGCTGCCTTCCTCTCCATCACCTATATCTGGTATTTCTCCCCATGTGATTCCTCCCCAACTCCCCACCCCCAACTGTCCCTACCCTAGTTCGCCCGACAGACACCAGTATGTGATGCTCCCTTCCTTGCGTCCTTGTGTTCTCATTGTTCAACATCCGCCTGTGAGTGAGAACATGTGGTGTTTGATTTTCTGTTCTTATGTTAGTTTGCTGAGGATGATGGATTCCAGGTTCATCCATGTTCCTACAAAGGACACAAACTCATCATTTTCTATGGCTGCACTGTATTCCTTGGTGTATATGTGCCACATTTTCCCTGTCCAGTCTATCATTGATGGACATTTGGGTTGGTTCCAAGTCTTTGCCATTGTAAACAGTGCTGCAATGAACATGTGTTCATGTGTCCTTATAATAGAACGATTTATAATCCTTTGGATATACAGCCAGTAATGGGATTCCTGGGTCAAATGGAATTTCTACTTCTAGGTCCTTGAGGAATCGCCACACTGTCTTCCAAAATAGTTGAATCCATTTACTTTTAAAGTTATTACTGATAAAGACTCACTATTGCCATTTTGTTAATTTTCTTTTTTCTGTCTTGTAGCTCTTTAGTGCCTCTTTTCCTCTTTTATTCTCTCTTTTGTGTGTTTTATGGATGTTTTACAGTGATATGCTTTGATCCTTCTCTCATTTTCTTTTGTATATCTTCTATAGGCATTTTCTTTGGGGATACCATAGGCTACATTAAATATCTTGTAACAATTTATTTTAAGCTTAACTTTAATCTTATATAAAACTCTATTTTTATTTCTCTCCTCTACATTTTATGTTATTGATGTCACAAATTATATTTTAATATTTTGTGTCCATTAACATATTTATATAGTTGTACTTATTTTTTATATTTTTGCCTTTTAACTTTTATGCTAGAATTAAAAGTGACTATGTATCATCATTATGATATTATAGCATTCTTTATTTGTCTATATATTTGCTGGAAAGCTTTATACTTTCATCTTTTTATGTTGTTGTCTAGCATCTTTTCATTTCAACTTGAAATGCTTTGTTGATAATTTTTTGCAAGGCAAGTCTAGTGATGATGAACTTCCTCAGCTTTTATTTATCTAGGAAAGTATTTTTTTCTTTAGTTTTGAAGGAAAGTTTTACCAGATGTAGTATTCTTGGTTGGCAATTTATTTTTAAATTTCAGCACCTTGAATATGTCATCCCACTCCCTTCTGTACTGTGTGGTTTCTGCTAACAAAATGGCTTGGGATTTTCCTCACATGTGACAAATTGCTTTTCTTTTGGTGCTTTTAAAATTTTCTCAGTCTTTGTCTTTGAGTTTTGAAAATTGATTATAATGTATTTTGGTGTGGAACTCTTTGCATTCATCTTATTTGGAGGCTGTTGGGCTTCTTAAACATGGAAGTCTATTTCTTTCCCCATATTTAAGATTTTTTTCAGCTATTATTTCTTTAAGGAAGCTTCCTGACTCTTTTTACCCTCTTCCTTATTTACTTTTTTAGAACTTCCATAACACATGTATTGGTTAATCTGATGGTGTCCCATAGTTTTCTGACCAGATAATTTCAAATTATCTGTATTTGAGTTTGCTGATGTTTTCAATTTTTAAAATTTGGTTATTGTATTTCTCAGCTCCAAATTTTCTTTTTGAATCTTGTTTATATTTCTTATCTCTTTTTAATATTCTCATTTTGTTCATAAATGATATGTCTGAGCTTGTTCAGCATCTTTATGATAGTCATTTTGGATTCTTTGTGAGGTAATTTATATGCCCTTGAGATACAGTTGGCACTATGTCTCCATCCATATCTTATCTCAAATTGCAATCCCCATGTGTCAAGGGAAGTACCTGGTGGGAGGTGATTGGATCATGGGGGTGATTTCACCCCTGCTGTTCTCTTCATAATGAGTGAGTTCTCACAATATTTGAAGGTTTAAAAGTGTTTGGTGTTGGGGGGGTAGGGGGCTAGGAGAGGGATAACATTAGGAGAGACAGCTAATGTAGATGACAGGTTGATGGGTCATCAAACAGCAAACCACCATGGCACGTGTATACCTATGTAACAAACATGCATGTTCTGCACATGTACCCCAGAACTTAAAGTATAATTTTTTTTAAAGTTTGTGGTGGTTCCATCCCCTATCCTGACTCCTGACACCTTGTCGAAGAAGGTACTGGCTTCTCCTGTGCCTTCTGCCATGATTGTAAGTTCCCTGAGGACTCCCCAGGCCATGAGGAACTGTGAGTCAGTTAAAACTCTTTCTTTATAAATTACTCAGTCTCACGTAGCTCTTTATAGGAGTCTGAAATAGAATAATACACCTTGCATCTTCAGAGTTTATTTCCAGAGATTTGTTTCCTGATTGATCCAGGTTTCCCTATTTTGTTGTTGTTTTGTTTTGTTTTAATGTGCTTTTTAACTTTGTGCTGAGACCCACACATTTAGAAATATAGCTGCCTCTCTCAGTCTTTGTGTTCTGACTTTGTACAGGGAAAGACCTTTACCAATCAACCAGATTGAAAATTCTGGGGGCCTCTCAAATCTTTCCTGTGGATATTTACTCTCTGAACTTGTGCATGTAAATTGTCAATGAGGGGAATTTACTGGTTTATTTTTTTCAGGAGCTCATAATCTCTTGCACCCTTTGGTGTCTGAGGTACTGCAGAGTCCCTTGGGCTTCCACAAGCCACCCAGTTTCTCCTTTGTTCTCAGCAACCCCTATTCTTCTAGGCTACGCCAAGTCTAATCAGTGCTTTTAGTAGGGCAAGACAAAAGTCAGTCCTCTGGGAAGATTCCTGTAAAGCCAAAACTTTGGATGCACATCTCACTCTTCTCTTCCCTCTTTACCTCCTTGAGGGAGAAGCAACTAAGCTGTATCCCTCTCTGTCTGCTGTAGCACAGGTCATCTGGAAGGGCATCAAGCCATCCACCCGCTCTTGTTCTCAGCGGTCCCAGGGCATTTAAAATATGCCAGATGGTCCCCTCAGTGCTTTAAGACAAGTGACACAGAAACCAGTACCTCATGCAGTCCACAGAATATTCGATACGTGCTCTAACTCTTTCACTCCCAAAGGAGAAGCCAGGAGTTGGCAGTTTTCTTCTACTCATTTCCTGATGAGCCTGGGAGAAAGACTATTGCAAGTTAATGCAAGCTAGTCCAAACCATTGCCTTTATTCTCACTTGCCCCTAACCTGATGCCCTTTCCTTTCAGTGCTTACATTCAGGCAAGACAGAAATTATCCTCTGGAAGACCACCAAAATGTCTGAACTTTAGACACATATTCTCATTTTCTCTCTTCTTCCCCCCCAAAAAATCTGGAAGGTGATACTTTCCTCCCAATTTCCCTGTGCTGTCATTGGGGTGGGGATAGGAGACTATAATGAAAGGGTGACACACTTTTCCAACCAGCTTCAATGTAGCTGGTGTCATAATCACCTGGTGTGCAGGAGCCTCTTACTTGATTTCTAAACTTCTCACAAAGGGAATTAGTTCATGTATTATTGTTGAGACAGTCTCAATGGGGTGAATGAGGTTTTAGGACATCCTATACTGCTGTCTTACTCTAGCAGAACTGAGCTTTATTTATCCATCCCACTCCTTTTATTTTTTTATTTTTAAGGAAATTGACTCCACCAGCAGCTCCAGGAATAGACCTGACTGCTCTAAGGATTATTTCATCCATCTTGCCAGCAATGAGATTGTGCTTAGGCCAACTTAATAATTCAAGGAAAGTGTTTCTATTCCTAGAGGATTCTGCAAGAGTTTGCCTTGCTCTTCTGAGAAAGCCTCCAGAAGCAATGTTCTCCCCCATGTGAACAAAGAAGCATGAAGCAATTGGAAAGTATTGTAGGGTCATGAAGAAACTGGCCTTATGATGAAGACAAAACTATAAATGATGTCACCAAGAGACCAAAGGAAACTGAGTTATTTATAATGTATGTTGTTTCTTGAATCAAAGCTGAAGCCCATCATTAGCTTTGGATTTCTTATAGTGTGAATTCTTATTGTACAAATTTGAATCACATATTCTGATACTTGCTGACAGAGCATATGGCATGAACTAGAGAATGTCATTAACACCTCTGAAGCTTAGTTCTCTGATCTCTGGGGACCCTGCTGTGATTTAATGTGATGATGTTTATAAAGCCTCTATCCACAGTGTCACAGACACTCAGTTCTCAATACCTATTAGTATCTTCTCCTTCTTTGAATACAGAGACTCAGCATTTCTTTATCCATACACCCTTAGACTTATCAAGGAGGATACTTACTGTTTTTCATTTCCTAAGGTAAAAACAAATACATTTTACATGGCTGCCAAACAAGTACAATTCCTTTAGCAGAAAAATGATGCTTTTTTCTCTTTTGTTCCCAATAATTAGTCCAGATTTCTTTTCACTTTTCACCCCCTTACTCCAGCCCCAATTTTCTGTGAAATTTTAAGCATATATGCTTGAAATAACTGTTGCTTATTATGTTATAAAAGTTGGAGTATAGGAACATATGATCCAGAACTGACAGTTTTTGTTCCAAGTCTAAGACCAGAAATAATGATCCCCCAAACTCCACAAGCTATGTTTAATTAATAGTTTTTACATAAAAACAGAGAAAAAAATTGTGCTACCATGGCAGATACTAAACCAGACCACTGGATCTAATTCAGCCAAAAATACACGTATGCATGTGCAAAAGTCGTAGCAGACTTGAGGCCTGCAGATCATCATTTGTGGTTCAAAAAAAACAATTGGTTTAGCAACTTTCACCCTGCAAATAGTGATTTAAACTTTCATCATTTTTCTTAGAGACCTTGGAATATCAATCAGATGAACACTATGGCATGTAATAAGCTAGAGCAGACTTAAGCAGATATAATAAAAATTGAGTATTTCATATCCACTTGTGAAAGATTTGTGCATTTATGAACTATATCATTTATGTGATTTGTGAAGTCATTAGATAAATGACACCAATACAAATATGGTTTGTTGTGTAACATAGAGCAGATTTCTAATTTTGTGTATTGTCAGGCAGTGTTTATGGTACTTTAAATTTCCACACAGCTGGTGACAAATTATAATGGAAGAGATAGCTAGCTCTAATATAACTCTACTATAGATTTTCGGTCTTCAGAACACATTATCAAAGCCACTTTTACCAACTTAACACACATCACTGCCCTTCACATGTGGATTTAGCTTCCTTCAAGTTTTTACTTCCCCTGCCTACATTTTCTCTCTACTTGCTCCAGTATCTGTGAGTTTCCTAACCACTGGGCTAAATCAGGCTAAATCAGCACCATGGAGCAAATTATAAAGTATTGAACATAAGAGTTACACTGCTTTAAGTGGCACCGATGAAAGCAGTTTAGGACTACACAGTTTCAAGCAATATTGGTTACATTGCTTTCTAATCCATCAACGTCCATAGCTTTTACAGTGTACCAAAACCCCTGCAGGAAAAAAAAAGCATACAAATCTAAAGCAAAAAGTTTTGATTCAACAGTACATTGAGCTGACTGCTTCCTATATGTAACTGTTGGCTGCTAATAAGACACTGTAAGAAGTTCATTAACTCTTTGAGACTGCCTAATTGCAGCCTACAAAGAATAGTATGCAAATAGCTGTTTCTGCAATGTTATTAATTTATATTTTTTTCACTTATTTTACTCCCTATCAAACTTCTCTTTTAGACATTTTATATAAGCATCCAGTTCAGGACAAAACGTTATAATAGATGGGTTAACAATTAATATAACAATAATTTATATCAACTAGAATATTTATTCAGTACTTTAACACAAGGCTAACTTGGAAAAAGAATAAAAATTACAAGGCATGGTCCTTTTTAGAATTTAATTGAGAAAAAAAGAACAAAAATTGTGAGTCAGGCACAGTGGCTTGCATCTGTAGTCCCAGCAACTGGGGAGGCTAAGGTTGGAGGATTATGTCAGCCTAGGAGTTAAGGCTGCAATGAAGAATTGAGGGAAGGTGTTGTCTTTCCGGGTCCAAAAGGGGGCGTAGTTTCTAGGGCAAGAACTTCCCAGCACCATATTTTCTCCCCCTCCCATCCATCTTCAACCGGGAAATTTAACAGTTTACATTTGAATTTCACGGGTATAGGAAGAAACTAAGAGTCAATTACCCAGGCGGAAGTTTAAAGGAACTCCTTTGACTGGCCAGAGGAACTTGGGGAGGTGGGAGTTTCTCCCAGGATAAGTTCCCCTGCCCCACCCACACCAGATTTCCAGCGCTCTGGAATACCCTCCCACAGAGTGGGAGCTCTCTTTCTCCTCCTGGATTTCTCCTCTGCAGTCCTGCTCCCACATGCTCTTCATGGAAGTTTTCTGTCTTCTCCTGTTTCTCTCTCTCTCTCTCTAAATAAATCACTTTCTACAAACACTTTTGAGTCTGGCATTTACTTTTATGAGCACACTGTGCTGTGGTCTCCTCTCCCATCCTTGGGGCGTGATAGACCAAGAAGCTGTAGAAACTTCCTCTCAGGGGAACGGAGAGCTCCCCTGAACCCCTGAACCCTAACAGAATGATCATGCCACTGCACTCCAGCCTGAGGGACAAAGTTGTGGAGATACACACACATACATGTATTATGTAGTACTATATTATATAGTTATATATTATACATAATTATACAATTATATATTATTTCTATATTATATAACATACTTTTAATATATGTGTAATACACCTTATGTTTACATATCTACTTTGATATGTATATATATGTATTACATATATATGTTTAATATACATAAAGGTAATATACAGTATTATATAATATACATTATGTTGTATATAATAATATCACTATGTATAAGATAAAGTATCAAAATTGAATTGTTTTATTCATTCAGTCAACAAACATTCTGTGGGTAGAACAAAGCTTGGCACACTTTCTGTAAAGAGCCAAATAGTACATATTTTAGGTTTTGCTGGTCATATAGGCCCTATTGGAATGATTCTACTCTGCAGATGTACAATATAAAATGAGGAGTGTGGTTGTGTTCCAATAAAACAGAAGTTCTTTCTGCAACTATAAGGGTTTATGTGACCTGGCCTTTTGTTTGCTTTTATCGTTGTATCTTTGCTGTCCACAGGCACAGGGACCTCTCGTTGGCAACCACAACAGGACTTAGTACTTGTTTCTACCTGCAATCCTCCTTCCCCTAGATATCTGTATGACTTGTTTCTTTATCACTTTTACTCAGATACTACCTTTCTGAGTGAGTCCTTTCTGATCGTGTTATTTAATACCGTAATATGTCACACTGAAGCCTCCCAATAGCCTTATCCAATACTTTATAATGCCTGGCACTGATTTAGCCAGGGGTGAGGAAAAACACACATACTGGATCAAGAACGTCTAGTTCTTTTTATTTGCTGGCTATGTGACTTTAGGCCAATTATTTTATATCTCTGTGGCTTATTTTTTCTTTATAATGTGGACATACCAATAATATACACCTCATGGGGCTGTTCTAAGGTAGCTAGTTAATGTGTATAAAATGCTTAGAGCAGTGTCTGACAGTCTCATAGGACGGTTAGCTACTAGTACTACTAATTTGTTTATCATCTATCTCCCTTTGCTAG
>PVKP010048986.1:0-14175 GCA_004027715.1 Plecturocebus donacophilus | reverse complement strand
CACAGGTTTAAATAAAATATTGGTTGTCTGCTTATTTGTTATTTTCATCCCCTATTCCTTCCTGTCTCCATTGTTAAACACAATTATTGGCATAAAAGAGGTTTTTAATACCCATTTTTAGACTGTATTTTAGCCTGGGCAATAAAACAAGAATCCCATTCTCTCTCCCTCTTTCTCTTCCTCTTTCTTTCTCTCTTTCCTTCCTTTTTTTTCTTTCTTTTGCTGTTTCTTTCTCTCTCCTTTTCTCTCTTTTTCTAAAATCTCTTCCTCTTTCTTTCTCTCTTTCATTCTTTTTTTCTTTTGCTGTTTCTTTCTCTCTCTTTTTCTAAAATCTCTTCCTCTTTCTTTCTCTCTTTCATTCTTTTTTTCTTTCTTTTGCTGTTTCTTTCTTTCTCCTTTTCTCTTTTTCTAAAATCTCTTCCTCTTTTTCTCTCTTTCATTCTTATTCTAAAAAAAAAAACAAAAATTAAAATAGTTATTTCCAGTTCTGTGAAGAAGGTCAATGGTAGCTTGATGAGGATAACACTGAATCTGTAAACTGCTTTGGGTAGTATGGCCATTTTCATGATATTGATTCTTCCTATCCATAAGCATGGAATGTTCTTCCATTTGTTGTGTCCTCTCTTATTTCCTTGAGCAGTGGTTTGTAGTTCTCCTTGAAGAGGTCCTTCACATCCCTTATAAGTTGTATTCCTAGGTATTTTATTCTGTTTGTAGCAATTGTGAATGGGAGTTCACTCATGATTTGGCTGTCTATTATTGGTTTATAAATTGTGATCTTTGCACATTGATTTTGTATCCTGAGACTTTGATGAAGTTGCTTATCAGCTTATGGAGATTTGGGGCTGAGACAATGGGGTTTTCTAAATATACAATCATGTCATCTGCAAACAGAGACAATTCGACTTCCTCTCTTCCTACTTGAATATCCTTTATTTCTTTCTCTTGCCTGATTGCCCTGGCCAGAACTTCCAATACTATGTTGAATAGGAGTGGTGAGAGAGGGCATCCTTGTCTTGTGCCAGTTTTCAAAGGGAATGCTTCCAGTATTTGCCTATTCAGTGTGATATTGGGTGTGGGTTTGTCATAACTAGCTCTTATTATTTTAAGATACATTCCATCAATATCTACTTTATTGAGAGTTTCTAGCATGAAGGGGTGTTGAATTTTATCGAAGGCCTTTTCTGCATCTATTGAGATCATCACGTCGTTTTTGTTATTGGTTCTGTTTATGTGATGGATTATGTTTATTGATTTGCAGATGTTGAGCCAGCCTTGCATTCCCAGAGATGAAGCCTTCTTGATCATGGTGGACAAGTTTTTGATGTACTGCTGGATTCTGTTTGCCAGGATTTTATTGAGGATTTTCGCATCGACGTTTATCAGGAATATTGGCCTGATTTTCCTTTTTTGTTGTGTCTCTGCCGGGTTTTGGTATCAGGATGATGCTGGCCTCATAAAACGGAGGTAGAGAGGATTCCTTCTTTTTCTCTTGTTTGGAATAGTTTCAGAAGGAATGGTAACAGCTCCTCTTTGTACCTCTGGTAGAATTCGGCTGTGAATACACCTGGTCCTGGACTTTTTTTGGTTGGTAGGCTATTAATAACTGCCTCAATTTCAGAACTTTTTATTGGTCTATTCAGGGATTTGACTTCTTCCTGGTTTAGAATTTGAAGGGTGTATGTGTCCAGGGATTTATCCATTTCTTCTAGATTTTCTAGTTTATTTTCATAGAGATGTTTATAGTATGCTCTGATGATAGTTTGTGTAACTGTGGGATCAGTGGTAATATCCCCTTTATAATTTTTCATGTGTCTATTTGATTCTTCTCTCTTTTCTTCTTTATTAGTCTGGCTAGTAGTCTATTTTGTTGATATTTTCAAAAAACCATCTCCTGGATTCACTGATTTTTTTTGAAGGGTTTTTCATGTCTCTCTCTCCTTCAATTCAGCTCTGATCTTAGTTATTTCTTGTCTTCTGCTAGCTTTTGAATTTGTTTGCTCTTGCTTCTCTAGTTCTTTTCATTGTGATGTTACGATGTTGATTTTAGATCTTTCCGCTTTTTCTTGTGGACATTTAGTGTTATAAATTACCCTCTAACCACTGCTTTAGTTGTGTCCCAGAGATTCTGGTACATTATGTCTTTGTTCTAATTGGTTTCAAAGAACTTTTTTATTTCTACCTTAATTTTGTTATTTACTCAGGAGTCATTTGGGAGCACGTTGTTCAGTTTCCATGTGGCTGTGTGGTTTTGAGTGAATTTCTTAATTCTGAGTTCCAATTTGAGTGCACTGTGGTCTGAGAGACTGTTAATGATTTCCATTCTTTTGCATTTGCTGAGGAGTGTTTTACTTCCAATTATGTGGCCAATTTTAGAATAAGTGCAATGTGGTGCTGAGAAGAATGTATACTCTGTTGATTTGGGGTGGAGAGTTCTGTAAATGTCTATTAGGTCCACTCAGTCCAGAGCTGATGTCAAGTCCTGAATATCCTTATTAATTTTCTGTCTCAATGATCTGTCTAATATTGACAGTGGGGTGTTAAAGTCTCCCAATATTATTGTGTGAGAGTCTAAGTCTCTTTGTAGGTCTCTAAGAACTTGCTTGATGAATCTGGGTGCTCCTGTATTGGGTGCATATATATTTAGGATAGTTAGCTCTTCTTGTTGTATTGATCCCTTTACCATTATGTAATGCCCTTTTTTTTTTTTTTTTTAATCTTTGTTGGTTTAAAATCTGTTTTATCAGAGACTAGTATTGCAACCCCTGCTTTTTTTGGCTTTCCATTCTTGGTAAATATTCCTCCATTCCTTTATTTTGAGCCTATGTGTGTCTTTGTATGTGAGATGGGTCTCCTGAATACAGCACACTGACAGGTCTTGACTCTTTATCCAATTTGCCAGGCTGTGTCTTTTAATTGGGGCATTTAGCCCATTTACATTCAAGGTTAATATTGTTCTGTGTGAATTGGATTCTGTCATTATGATGCTAGCTGGTTATTTTGCCCATTAGTTGATGCCGTTTCTTCATAGCAGCGATGGTCTTTACAATTTGGCATGTTTTTTTTGGTGGCTGCTATTGGTTGTTCCTTTCCATGTTTAGTGTTTTTTTCAGGACCTCTATTAAGGCAGGCCTGGTGGTGACAAAATCTCTCAGCATTTGCCTGTCTGTAAAGGATTATATTTCTCCTTCATTTGTGAAGCTTAGTTTGGCTGAATATAAAATTCTGGGTTGAAAATTTTTCCTTTAAGAACATTAAATATTGGCCCCCACTCTCTTCTAGCTTGTAAGGTTTCTGCAGAGCAATCTGCTTTAGTCTGATGGGCTTCCCTTTGTGGGTAAACTGACTTTTCTCTCTGGCTGCCCTTAATATTTTTTTCTTTCATTTCAACCTTGGTGAATCTGATGATTATGTGTCTTAGAGTTGCTCTTCTCAAGGAGTATCTTTGTGATGTTCTCTGTATTTCCTGAATATGAATGTTGGTCTGTTGAGGAAGGCTCCTGGATAATATCCTGAAGAGTGTTTTCCAACTTGGTTCCATTCTCCCCACCACTTTCAGGTACACCAATCAAATGTAGGTTTGGTCTTTTCACATAGTTCCATATTTCTTGGAGGCTTTGTTTATTCCTTTTCACTCTTTTTTTCTCTAATCTTGTCTTCTTTACTTTATTTCATTGAGTTGATCTTCAATCATTGATATCCTTTCTTCTGCTTGATCAATTCAGCTATTGATACTTGTGTATGCTTCACGAAATTCTTGTGCTGTATTTTTCAGCTCTGTCAGGTCATTTACATTCTAATCTAAATTGGTTATTCTAGTTATTAATTCGCCTAACCTTTTTTCAAGATTCCTAGCTTCCTTGCATTGGGTTAGAACATGCTCTTTTAGCTAGTAGGAGTTTGTTATTACCCACCTTCTGAAGCCTACTTCTGTCAGTTCATCAAACTCATTGTCTAGTTTTGTTCCCTTGCTGGCAAGGAGTTGTGATTCTTTGGAGAAGAGGCGTTCTGATATTTGGAATTTTCAGCCTTTTAACTCATTCTCTAGTTTTTTTCCCTTGCTGGCAAGGAGTTGTGATTCTTTGGAGAAGAGGCGTTCTGATTTTTGGAATTTTCAGGCTTTTTGCACTGGTTTCTCCCCATCTTAGTGAAATTATCTACCTTTGGTCTTTGATGTTAGTGACCTTCAGATGGGGTCTCTGACTGGATGTTCTTTTTTGTTGATGTTGATACTATTCCTTTCGTTTGTTAGTTGTCCTTGTAACAGGCCCTTCTGCTGCAGGTCTGCTGGAGGTCCACTTCAGACCTGGTTTGCCTGGATATTACCAGCAGAGGCTGCAGAATAGCAAAGAGTGCTGCCTGTTCCTTCCTCTGGAAGCTTTGTCCCAGAGAGGCACCCACCTGATGCCAGCCAGAGCTCTCCTCTATGAGGTGTCTGTCGGGCCTTATTGGGAGGTGTCTCCCAGTCAGGATACACAGGGGTCAGGAACCCCCTTGAGGAGGCAGTTCATCTCTTATCAGAGCTGGAATGCTGTGCTGGGAAATCTGCTGCTCTCTTGTCAGGCAGGGATGTTTAACTCTGCTGAAGCTGTCCCTACAGCCACCCCTTCCCCCAGGTGCTCTGTCCCAGGGAGATGGGGGTTTTATCTATAAGTCCCTGACTGGGGCTGCTGCCTTTTTTTCAGAGATGCCCTGCCCAGAGAGGAGGAATGTAGAGAGGCATTCTGGCCACAGTGGCCTTGCTAAGCAGAGGTGGGCTCTGCCCACTTCAAACTTCCTGGCAGTTTTGTTTATAATGTAAGGGAAAAACTGCCTACTCAAACCTCAGCAATGGCAGATGCCCCTCCCCTCACCAAACTTGAGTGTCCCAGGTTGACCTCAGACTGCTGTGCTGCTTGAACTCAGCTCTGGACTGAGCGAGAATTTCAAGCCAGTGGATCTTGGCTTGCTGGACTCCATGGCATAGAATCCACTGAGCTAGACCACTTGGCTCCCTGGTTTCAGCCCCCTTTCCAGGGGAGTGAATGATTCTGTCTCGCTGGCGTTCCAGGCGCCAGTGGGGTATGAAACACTCCTGCAGCTAGCTCAGTGTCTGCCCAAATGTCCACCCAGTTTTGTCCTTGAAACCTAGGCCCTCGTGGTGTAGGCACCGGAGGGAATCTCCTGGTCTGTGGGTTGTGAAGACTGTGGGAAAAGCATAGTATCTGGGCCACGGTGCACCGTTCCTCATGGCACAGTCCCTCCAGGCTTCCTTTGGCTAGGCTAGGGAGTCCCTGACCTCTTGTGCTTCCCAGATGAGGTAGTGTCCCACCCTGCTTCAGCTTGCTATCTGTGGCTGCACCCATTGTCTAACCAGTCCCAGTGAGAGGAGCCAGGTACCTCAGTTGGAAATGCAGAAATCACCCGCCTTCTGTGTTGATCTCGCTGGGAGCTGCAGACCAGAGCTGTTGCTGTTTGGCCATCTTGCTACATCTCTGTTTCTGCTTGACTCTTTTTAATTATTTCAGTCTCTTTGTTAAATTCATCTAATAGAATTCTGAGTTCTTTCTCTGTGTTAAATTTCTTTGAATTTCCTCAACACAGCTCTTTTTAATACTCTGAAAGGTCACATATCTTTGTTTATCCAGGATTGGTCCCTGATGCCTTATTTAGTTCATTTGGTGAGGTCATGTTTTTCTGGATTGTCTTGATGCTTATAGATGTTTATTTGTGTCTGGGCATTGAAGATCTATTATAGTCTTTGCCTTAGGGGCTCGTTTGTACCCGTCCTTCTTGGGAAGGCTTTCCAGATATTTTAAAGGACTTGGATATTGTAATCTAACTGCATCTTATTTAGGGGGTACCCCAAGCCCGGTAATGCTGTGATTCTTGCAGACTTATAGAGGTACTGCCTTGATTATCTTGGACAAGATCTGCGAGAATCATCTAAGATTACTAGGCAGAGACTCGTATTCTCTTCCCTTACTTTCTCCTGAACAAATGGAGTCTCTTTGTTCTGAGTCACTTGAAGCTGGGGGTGTGGAGTGACACAACATCCCTGTGGCCACCACAAGTATGACTGGGCTGGGTTAGCACAGCACTGGGTCTCACCCAAGGCCTGCTGTATCTACTTTCTGAATACTGTCTATGTTTGCTCAAGGCCCTGGGGCTCTGCAGTCAGCCGGTGGCAAAACCAGGCCTGTGTCCTTCCCTTTAGGGTGGCGAGCTCCCCTAGGCCCCTGGGCAGGTCCTGAGGTGCAGTCTGGGAGTCAGGGACTAGAGTCAAAAACCACTGAAGTCTACCTGGTGTTCTATTGTAGTGTGGCTGAGCTGGCACTGAAACCATAAGGCGCAGTCCTGCTTGCTCTTCCCTCCCCGTTTCCAAAGGCAGAGGAGACTTACCCCTTGGCCACTGCCACTGCAGCCCCATGTGGAGTATAGCCAGACTACTGCTGATATTCCCTTAAGACCCAATGGCTCTTCAGTCAGTTTGTAGTGAATGTGTCTGCCCTGGGACTCACCCTTCAGGGCAGTGGGCTCCCCTCTGGCCCAGAGCAGGTCCAGAAATGCTATCCAAGAGTCAAGTTTTGGAATCCGTGTCCCAAGAGCCTGGAGAGTACTCCTGTTTTCCAGCTGGGACCTAAGGTGCAAGACAAGGTGCCCTTTGCTTTTCCCTCTGTTTTTCTCAAGCAGAAGAAGTCTCACCCCATAGCCACCATAGTGGGGAATGTGCTGAGTCTCACCCAAGGCCCTTGAGATGGTTCCTGGGAATTGCAGGTGGTTATTCAGGACCCAGGAGCTCTTCAGTCAGAAGGTGATGTACGCTGCCAGTACTGTGTACTGCCTTTCAAGGCAGCATGCTCCCTTCTGGCCAGGAGTGTGTCTAAAAAAGTTATCTATGAGCTAGAGCCTGAAATGGAGTCCTCATGACTCTGACCAGTGCCCTATCCTGCTGTGGCTGAGCTGGTATCCAAGATGCAAGACAAAGTCTTCCGCACTCCTCACTCTTCTCTCCTCATATGGAAGTAAGGGGTCTCTCTTGGAGCCATGAGCTGTGCAACCTGGGGTTAGGGGAGGGGGCGATGCCAGCACCCTTACTTGCTCCAACTGTTGTCTCAGCAGGTCTCATACCCCCTACCTATTCTACTGCCTCTGGGGCCAGATCAGCCCTAGGACTTGCCTAAAAGTTGCACTCCTTGTGGCCTAGACTGCCTTTCACATTTATTTAGAGCCCCAGAGCATTGTTAGGCTGTGGTGATGAGATCTGTGGGAACTCAAGTTCCAACTGCTAGGGATTGGTGATTGTCCTTTGGTTAGAGCTGGTTTAAATGCTCCCTTTGTGGTCAGCATCAGCTGAAGTTTTTCTTTCTGCTGTAAAGGGGCAGCACTGAGTTCAGTGTCTCACATTTGTTGCATTCTCCTCCATCTAGCATACAGAAATGCTCTCTGCCAAATGCTCTCTGCCTCACACTGCTGCTGCCAGGGAGGGATGATGTTGGCGATTCAAGACTTTTTCCTACCTCTTGGGTGCCATTTTCAGCAATGCAGAGTTAAAACCAGGTACCGTGAGTGCTCACCTGATTTTCGGTTCTTATGGTGTGTGTGTGTGTGTGTGTGTAGATTTTAAATTGGTGTCCTTTCATGGCGGTGAGGGTGCGATTGTTGGAGCCTTCTCTTCTGCCATCTTGATCTGCTTCCTCTTGCTCATTTTAGATCTTTTAAGCAGTTGTGAGTTTTTCATTGCGACCTTATCTTCAGTGGGGTTAAGTTTTTCCCTGGGAGAGTTGTGTGGTCTGTATTATTGTGTATCCTTCCTCTGCCAGCACCCAGAACATCAGGCCAGGACTAATTATTACCTTAGCTTCTCTACTTGGGCTTTCTCCTCCAAAATGGGCAATATAAATTAGGACCTCAAAGTTCCATAAGTTCTTCATTTGATTTTATATGGAGAAATAATTAAAAAAAATCCATTAGTATTCTTTTTTCAAATGGCTAGGTGGCAGTTCTTTTAGAAGATCCCAGCTTTATGCCGTGGTTTCAGTTCCATGTTCATACTTTGCACAGACATAAATTTCATCTCCTGTTAAAAACTAAGCTCTTAGTTGTGAAATGGGTCAGAACTTCCCCTTGCCCCACCATGGGTGCTGCACAGTCTGCTTAACCACCTCCCATACTGGATTTCAGTTCTGTCTGGGATGCTGGGATTCACTTTCTTTCTTATGAAATTAACTGTGCAGTTTTAGATATTAGTAATAGGGGAATATATTTTGTTCAACATTTTTAGATATTAGTAATAGGAGAATTTTTATGTTTCACTGTTCTTCCATTCATTTAACAATTATTTTTTTGAGCACCTGTAGGCATCAGTCACTGATGTATCAATGAATGAAAAAGACAAAACTTTGCCCTCATGGAATTTACATTCCTGTGGGAAATTATGGCAGGTACAGATAATAAATAAAAATAAATACTTGTTAGGTAATAACTGCTGTAGAGAAAAGCAGGAGATTAGAGTGTATATGGGGGCATTATAGTTTAAAAAAGGGTGATTTAAAAAGAAAATATAAAAATTAGAGTAGAAATTAATGAAATGGGAACCAGAAGGTAGAAAGAAGCAATTAAACAAAAAACTCAGAATTTGGAAAAATCAATAAAGTTGGTAAACCTATAGGACTAGCAAAGGTAAAAAAGATAGGAATTACCAACATCAGGAATAAAACAAGGGTTGTATACAGCTACTGAGGCTCTTTAAATGATAATAAATAAGGGAATATTATGTACAATTCAACCTACATAAATTCTGTAGTTTAGATGAATTGGACCAATTCCCTGGAAAGCACAAACTCTGAAACTCACCATAAATGAAAGATATACTCTGAATAGTCCTATAGCTGTTAGAGAAATGAAATCCATAAGTAACTGCCAAAAAGAATTTCTGCTTCGTTTTCCATTAAATAGTATATATAACATACTCTATCTACTTGGTCTATTAAAAAGCATTTATCTTTTTAATTATGATTTTTAAATTGAACAGTAGTTTTACCTCAGTCCTTCCTGACCTACATGTCTTGGTTGCTGTTTGTTAATGTCTTTTCCTCTGTACTGTACCCACTGGATGGGCACTTAAGAAATTTTACATTTTGTTGTTGGATTTTATTTTTAATCTCACATTGGGCATTCTATAGACAAATTTTCCTTAGTTAATAAGCACATCTATTAAAGTTTTATATTATGATTAAAAAAAAGAAATCAGACTGAGTTTTCCTATTGAGTTCTTCACATTTAAAGAAAAATTCACACTAATTCTATAAAACCTCCTTCAACAAATAGAGGGAGAAATGATTCCCAATTCATTTATGAGGTCAGCATTACCCTAATACCAAAACCAGACAAGGACATGACAAAGGAAAAGAAAGAAAAACTAGAGAACAGTTGTTTCTTTTAGACATGAAACTGTCTCAATAAACTCTTAGCATGTCCAGTCCAGCAATACATAAAAAGAATTATACACAAACACTATGTGGGGTTTATTCCAGGAAAGCAAAGTTGACTCAATATTTGAAAATCAAAGTAATTTGCCAAAATAGTGAACTAAAGAAGAAAAATCACATGATTATTTCAATTGATTCATAAAAAGCATTTAACAAACTTTAACACCCATTTATGATAAGAATCCTCAGCTAATGAGGAATAAAGGAGAACTTCCTCAAATTGACTAACAGCATCTATGAAAAACCTACGGCAAACTCTCTTAATGATGAAATACTAAATGCATTCCCCTAAGAATGGGAACAAGGCAAGAATTTTCAGTCTTACCATTCTTATTCAACATAATGCTGAAAGTTCAAGCCAGTACAATAAGGCTAGAAAAGGAAACAAAAGGCACACAGAATGGAGAAGAATAAATAAAACTGCCCATTTGCAGATGACATGACTATCTACATTGAAAAAGCCAAAGAATTTACAAAAATGCTCATCAAAATGTGAGTTCAGCAAAGTTGCAGGATCCGAGATTAGCACACAAAAATTCAAATTTGTATTTGCTAGCAACAATCGTGTGGATCCACAATTATGTAGAAACAGAAGTTAAAACAACATCATATACAATCACTCCCTCTACTCCCTGACTGAAAAAAGAGAAATAGATATAAATCTAGTAAAACACGCAAGGAACCTCTGCTGAAAATTATAAAACACTGATGAAAGAAATCATGAAGATCTAAATAAATGGAGAGACATACTGTGTGTCATAGATTGAAAGACTCAGTATAGCAAGGTGGTTCTTCCTAAACTGTTAAGCCTGTATTAAATTATACTTTTAACAGATATTTAAAATAAATAATTCCAACAATTTTATTCTAAAATTTATGTGGATAGGCAAAAAAAAAAATCCTACAATAGCTATGCCTCTTTTGAAAATGAAGAATAAAGTGGGAGGAATCACTCTAGCTCTGGTAAAACTGTGACTATATAACTAGAGTAATTAAGACAGTAAAGAATGGACACATAAGTCAATGGAACAGAAAAAGAGAACCCAGAAATAGACCAAAATAAAGATGACCAACTAATTTTTGACAAAGATACAAAAGTACTTCAGTGAAGGGAGGATAGTTGATTCAATAGATGCTCTTGAGACAATTGGACACATATTAGCAGAAAATGAAACTTGACCAAAACATACAATATAACAATTTATAAATTTATCATGGATCATAGACCTAAGTGAAAATGTGTAACAGATAAACTTTGAGAATAAAATAGGAAGATCTTCTGGACCTAGAGCTAGGCGACGAGTTCTTAGACATGACTAAGTGCGACCCATAAAAGAAAAAATTTCCAAGTTGGACTTTATCAAAATTAAGAAAAAAACTTTTGGTCTGAAAAAGACTCTAAGAAGATGGAAACACAGGCCACTGACCAGGAGAAAATATTTGCAAACTTCATGTTTGACAAATGCCTTCTCTCTGGAATATATAAAGAATTCTCAAGACTCAGCAGTGAAAAAATAAATAATCCAAGTATAAAATGTCCAAAAGATATGAACGTTTTACTAAGTAGACAGATGACAAGCACAGGAAAAGATGTTCAACATCACTAAATCAGTAGTGAACTGAAAATTACAACCACAGTGAGATGGCAATATTTTCTGATCAGAATGGCTACAATAAAAAATAGTGTCAACACAGAATGCTGGTGAGGGTGAGAAGAGGCTTGATCACTCACATATTGCCAGTGGGAGGGCAGAATGGCACAGTGGCTCTGGAAAAGTTTGGTGATTTCTTAAAAATCTGAACGTGCTAATATAACCCAGCAACTGTGCTTGTGGGCATTGATCCTAAAGAGATTGATATGGTTTGTGTCTGTCCTTGCACAAATCTCATGTTAAAACTGTAATCTTCAGTGTTGGAGGTGGGGCCTGGTGGGAAGCGATTGGATTTTGGGGTGGATTTCCCATTTGGTGCTGTTCTCAGGATAGTGTGAGTAAGTTATTGCAAGATCTGTTTCTTTAAAAGCGTATAGCATGTCTCCTCCTCCTGCCCTGGCCAAGTAAGATACTCCTGCTTCCCCTTTGCCTTCTGCCATGATTGTAAGTTTCCTGAGGCCTCCCCAGCCATGCTTCCTGTACAGCCTGTGGAATCATCAGCCAATTAAAACTCTTTTCTTTATAAATTACCCAGTCTCAGGTATTTCTTTATAGCAGTGTGAGAACAGACTAATGTAGTAATGAAAGCTCACATGTACACACAAACCTGTGACTGTTCATAGCCCCTTTATTCATTCTATCTGCAAACTAGAAATAATCCAGATGTCCTTCAATGAAGGGATGACAAACTGGAGTATTGCCATCCTGGGAAGTACATCTCAGCAATAAAAAAGGAACAAACTCTAGTGCAAGCTACAGATTGACTGAATCTCCAAAAAATTATGCTCAGTGAAAAAGAGCCAATCTCGAGAGGTTAGAGAGTGTTTTAATCCATTTGTATAACATTCTCAAAATGACAAAATTGTAGATCTGAAGAACAGATGTTAGTGGTTGCTATGGGACAGGGATGGGGAGCATAGAAGTGGGTGGATATGAATACAAAGAGGGAGCAGGAAGGAGCGCTGTTGTGGCAATAGATTTTATATGCATAGAATCCAGATTTCCTAGGAGCATCCCTCCTGGAGAACCCATCTCTGTTCGGAATTCAGGTTGGCTTTGTGAGGAAACAATCATGGCCCTAAGGATGACCCTTGGCAACCCATGCTTCCTGGATCATGGCTCATGACCCCAGTGATCCACTTACCTGTGGTAATCAATGCCACATTAAGGCTAGAGTGCAGTAGCTCAATCATAGCTCACTGCATCCTCAAACTCCTGGACTCAAGTGATCCTCCCACCTCAGCCTCCTGAGTAGTTGGGACTACAGGTGTGCACCACCATGACTGGCTTTTTTTTTTTTTTTTTTTTTTTTTGTAGAAATGGGGTCTTGCTGTTGCCCAGGCTGATCTCTAACTCCTGGGCTCAAGTGATTCTCCTGCCTTGGCCTCCTCCTAAAGCACTGAGATTAGAGGTGTGAGCCAGAATGCTTGGCTAGATTATATCTTGATTGAAGTGGTGGATGAATAAATCTATACATTTGATGGAATTGCATAAAACTACACATACACATACACACACACACACAAATATACATGTGGGTATAGGTTTAAGGCCTTGTGAAAACTAAGTAAGGTCTGTAGTCTTGTGAATTGGTCAATTTCCTGGTGTTGATAACATACTATAGTTATACAAAATGTCACCATTGGGGAAGCAGGGTGAAGGTTATTCTGGACTCTGTACTATTTTTCCAACTTTGAATTATTTCAGAATAAGAAATTAAAAAAAAAACCAAACAACCCCCAGTGGAAGAAACAGGATTGTCTATTGGTGACTCCAGGGCTCCCTTCTTTCCCACATTGCGAGGGATTGTGCTTGGACTCAGCTTCTCACTGGATCAGGGGCCTCTAAGAATTCCAAGTGCAGGACAAGCTGGCATTTTCTAGAACTTTCCTTAAGCGTGTGGCAGCCAAGCTTGGAATTCTTGGCACTTGAGTCTAAAATGTTAATTTATCTCCTGCAAAGCCACTGTCACTTTTGCCTTTTAAAAAGGAGAGCAACCCAGGGGAGTTCCATGTCCTGCAGCCAACTCCAATGGTGCAGCCATCTGGGCCTCTGCCTAGGATCTGTGTCTACTGGGTATGCAGAGGAGAAGACCCTATTTTTGCTGATCCCTCTCACCGTGAGTTCTAGCCTGCACTGGGTGATACGTGTTGCTGTGTGTCCAAGCTTTAGTTCCACAGACCTGAAGAGGGAAAGAGAGGTAGCCATTCAGGTAAATGGCCAAAGAGCATTCCAAGTGTCCAGTGAAAGATAATGGTGACTGGGACCAGAGTAGTGGCAGTGGAGATAGGGCAAGTGGTAAGATTGTGAAGATATTCTGAAGTAACACCAATAACCTTGCTGATACTCTGCATATAGTGTGCAAGATAGGAGAGGAGTCAGAGATACCTGACTCATGCCCAGAAGGGTTAAGGTAAAGGGCTAGCCAATGCCAGTAGAGTGAGTAGAGAGGGCTGCAGTAGAGTGAGCTGCCCTCTACCAATGGTGTGGTAGGGGTGTATGCATTACTGTGGCCGAGTGGAACCTTGGGATTGCTTAGATGTGAAAGGGACCCATCTAGGTCCAGTAATCCTAGCAGAGAAAGATGTTGGGGGTGGTGGGCAAGGGTCATACTTTTTGGAAGCCAGGATCGTGAAGAGGATTTCATGAAGTCTGTAGGAGAAGGCAGTGCTGTGCAAGGGAACCACAGGTCAGGGATCACCAGGGCGACACACAAGTAGATAGAAGGAGCCTGGGTCCCTGATGAGTATGCAGCTGCCATGTCAGACCAATACCACCTACCTGAGATTTGATATGAGCCAGACGTCAACTTCCGTTTTGTTTAATCTATTGCAATTTGGGTTTTCTGCTACCTCCAGCTGAACCTAATACTAATTTACCAATTTTATTCAAGCTCTTTCAGAGAGAAGAACAATAGAGAAAGCTACACAATTCCTCTCTTACAAGACAAAAAATGAGATAGGAGCTATTCAAAGACAGTTACAGGCCACTTTCACATGTGAAGCTTGATGTAAATTCTAAAAAATAAAGGAAAATAAAAAGGGAAAGGAAGA
>PVKP010048985.1:0-14172 GCA_004027715.1 Plecturocebus donacophilus | reverse complement strand
GGACTACATGTGTGTGCCACCACACCCAGCTAATTTTTGTATTTTTAGTAGAGATGGGTTTTCAACATGTTGGCCAGGCTGGTTTCGAACTCCTGACCTCGTGATCGCCTGCCTCAGCCTCCCAAAGTGCTGGGATTATAGGTGTGAGCCACCGCTCCTAGCCTCAAGTTTCTTTTATTTGGGGGAACAGAACTAAACAAGATGACCTAGTTATTTCTAGTTCATCACAGTGTGTAGCTATTTGTTTCTCTTGACTTTCTGATTTACAATGACAGCTCCTCAAAGTGTCAGTTTAACTCTCACAGCTTTCACCCACTTTTTCATCTACTTGGGGTAGGGGGAGTCTGAATCCCACCTAGACTGCATTTAACTTCCTCAGGCCAGATGGAGTGGCTCATGCCTGGAATCCCAGCACTTTGGAAGGCCAAGGCAGGCAGGTTGCTTGAGCCCAGAAGTTCAAGACCAGCCTGGGCAACATAGCGAGACTCCTCTCTACAAAAATTCAAAAAATATTATATGGGCATAGTGGCGTGCACCTGTAGTCCCAGCTACTCAGAGGCTGAGGTTGGGAGGATTACTTGAACCCAGGAGGTCAAGGCTGCAGTGAGCCATGATTGCGCCCCTGCATTCCAGCCTGAGTGACAGGACAAGATCCTGTCTCAAAAAAAAAACTAAAAACAACAACAAAAACTTCCTTCAGCATATTTTTATGTCACTGATTAAATCCAACATGCTCTTATTTCATCTCAGGCCACAGCTCCTAAGACATTTTAATGGCTTCTTTTCTGGCTCTAAAAACATTTTAATGGCTTTCAATAAGTTTCCTGAGTATCTTTTATACTCTGGCCTCCCTCTGCAGCCAACGCCAGTCCTGCTATTGACGGGCAGTCGCCCAGGAACCACAGAGCACTTAAGGCTCTTCCTGACAAAGTGACAGACAGGAAGTGCATGAGGAAATGAGCCAATCCCTTTTATTTCTTCTTCCTCTTTTGTATCTAACCAATCGTTTTTGGATACGTGTGTAACCCACTTCCTCTTTTGTCGCTAGCCAATCCTTTTTGGATAAGCATGTAGCCCACTTAGATGACCCTTAATTGTCAACTGCTGGTCAGAATGACATTTCTCATTCTTATGAGAAGGGCTGCCATTGGCCCTTATTGGATGGTCTGCCCAGCGCCCTCTTCGAAAATATGATCTCCCCCTTGCCAACTTCCTTCCCATGTTTGCAGCTGCAGCAGCCACAAGGTGACCTTGCCTCTATTGACTGCTCCAGCTATAGGTTCTTCCTCTAAAAACAACCAGTGGGATTGGATCAGAGCTGTTACTGTGCGTCCCACCCCATGTGCCTGAGAAGCAGAGGGAGCCAGCCATAGTCAGAGAAGGAGGCCAACCATCAAGAGGAGCATTTAATACAGGTGCGGTGGCTCATCCCTCCAATCCCAGCACTTTAGGAGCTCAAGGCAGGTGGATGGCTTGCGCTCAAGAGTTCGAGTCCAGCCTGGGTAACATGGTGATACCTTGTCTCTATAAAATAAATACAAAAATTAGCTGGGTGTGGTGGTACATGCCTGTGGTCCCAGTTCCTTGGGGAGCTAGGGCAGGAGGACTGCTTGAGTCTGGGAGGTGGAAGCTACAGTGAGCCAGCCATGTTTGCATCACTGCACTCCAGTCTGGGTGACAAAGCAAGACCCTGTCTCAGAAAAAGAAAAAGAAAAAAAAAAAGAATGGCCCTAAGATCATTCCTGAAATCCTGAGTTCTCAGAGATGCTCCAAGATACCCCCGTAGCCTTAAAATAGATTTTCCTTTTTCTTAAGCTACATTGAATTGGGTAGTTGTTGCTTGCAATCAAAAGGAACCTAACTAATAGAGGTGCATTAACGTGTGTGTGTTTGTTTCTGAGATGGAGTTTCACTCTTGTTGCCCAGGCTGGAGTGTAATGGCAAGATCTTGGCTCACTGCAACCTCCGCCTCTCAGGTTAAAGTGATTCTCCTGCCTCAGCCTCCGAGTAGCTGGGATTACAGGCATGCGCCACCATGCCCAGCTAATTTTTTTTTTTTTTTTTTTTTTTGTATTTTTAGTAGAGACAAGTTTTCTCCATGTTGGTCAGGCTGGTCTCGAACTTCTAACCTCAGGTGATCCACCTGCCTCAGCCTCCAAAGTACTGGGATTACTAGTGTGAGCCACCTTGCATTAACATGTTTTACAGTATTGTGAAAGGAAAATAAATCTTGAGGCCCCAAACTCACTAAGCTAAAGGGAAAAGTCAAGCTGGGAGCTGCTTAGGGCAAACCTGCCTTCCATTCTATTCAAGGTCACATCTCTGCTCACTAAGATAAATGCATATCCGCTTGCCTCATTTGGAGAGGCTAATCAGAAACTCAGATGAATGACACCATTTATCTCTTATCTGCCTATGACCTGGAAGTCCCCTCCCGCTTCCAGCTGTCTCACCTTCGCCTCAAGTTGTCCCACCTGTCTGGACTGAACCAATGTACATCTTACACATTCTGATCATTGTCTCATGTCTTCCTAAAATGTATAAAACCAAGCTGCGCCCCTACCGTCTTGGGCATATGTTGTCAGAACCTCTTGGCTGTGTCATGGTTGCCCATCCTCAACCTTGGCAAATAAACTTTCTAAATTAACTGAGACCTGTCTCAGATTTTGGGGGTTCACAGTATGCTGTAGGAAAAAAACAATTATGCTTGGAATCAAAAGGAGAAAAAAATCATGAATTGAGAACCTATGGCAAACTAGACTATATGTCCTGCTTAATACTTTCCCAACATGGTTTTAGGTAATTCTTACTATAGTCCTTTCCCTTCATTTTGTGTTGCTGTAATGGAATATCACAGACTAGGGAATGTATAAAGTAAATTTGCCTGAGCACAGTAGCTCATGCCAATAATCCCTTAATTTTGGGATTATTGAGGCCAAAGTGGGAGGATCATGTAAGGCCAGGAGTTCAAGGCCAGCCTGGGCAACATAGAGAGATCCCATCTCTACAAAAAATAAAAATTAACCAGATATGGTCATGCCCACCTTTAGTACTACCTATTTGAGAAGTTGAGGTGTGAGTATAACTTGTCCCTAGGAGTTTATGGCTGCAGTGAGCTATGATCATGCCACCTCACTCCAGCCTGGGCAACAGAATGAGACTCTGTCACCTGACATTAAAAAAATAATAATAAGTTTATTTATCACAATTCTGGAGACTGGGAAGTCCAAAAGCATGCACTAGCATCTGGCAAAGTCCTGTTGGTGTGTCCCTACCATGGCAGAAGGCAGAAGGGCAAGAGAATGCACACAAGGTGTATGCTAAACTCATCCTTCTATCAGGAATCCACTCCCCTGATAAAGGTATTAATCCATTCATGAGGGCAGAATCTTCACTCATGATCTTAAAGGTCCCACTTTGCAACACTGTTGCCTTGGGGATTATGTTTCTAATACATGACGTTAGGGGACACATTCAAACCACTGCATCCTTTAAGGCAGGAATCAATGTCATTTTTCAAATGAAGAAATAAAGGCTTGGAGAGGTAAATTGACTTGCTCAAGATCTCAGAGCTAAAGCCAGGATTATATCCAGGGCTGACTACAAAGTCCTTTTGCCTCTAGTGCCTGGCAAGCTGAGCTTCACTGATGAGTCTAGAAACCAGGTAGTAACTCTCTTGGTGTAAAAACTAAGGGAGATGATACATTTAACTTAAGCATAAATTAGATTACACTTAAAGTGTAAGCCATATGGTTATTATTAATAAATCCCCAAGTTAGCCTCTATATGAACTTTTCCATAGAGAAATGAAATACGGTTTAAATGCAGCATATTTTAAATGGATTATCTCACACAATGTGTTTTTTTGTTTGTTTTGGTTTGGTTTTGGGTTTTTTTCTGAGCCAGAGTCTTACTCGTTGCCCAAGCTGGAGTGCAGTGATGCGATTTCGACTCACTGCAACCTTCACCTCCCAGGTTCAAGCGATCTTATGCCTCAACCTCTCAAGTAGCTGGGAGTACAGGTGCATGCCATCACACCTGGCTAATACAACGTGTTTTTAAGGCACCAGAGGGAGCCAGTGGTTCTTTCCACATCAGCTTTTCTGTGATACATTTTTCTAGACTGTTGCATGTGTGGTATACCCACATACAATATAAGCTTTAGACTCCACCCTTTGACTTTTCCTTCACCTACCGAACTGCAACAAGGACTGTGACAGACCTAGAATCTGAACAAGGTGCAGTGTGGAGATGAAACAGGTGTCAATAACAAAGGTCAACTGCAAAGTGGACGCAGTATCAAATCCAGAACAGCACAGGACCTCCGCTAAGAAGAACATGGGGAGAGCAAAGGGAATGGATATTTTAGGGAAGGAGGCAGAAGCCAACAGAGAACCAGTGTTTACTATCAAGATGGGTGGAGTAGAACTTAGTTTATAAAAGATACTGGCTTAGGCCGGGCACGGTGGCTCAATCCTGTAATCCCAGCACTTTGGGAGGCCGAGGTGGGTGGCTCACTTGAGGTCAGTCTGGGCACACCAGCCTGAGCCAGATAATATAGTGGGTTCTGATTTATAATGCCTTCTTTATTGTCAAGAGGGGAAGGATTAAAGTTCGGGTTTAAATTAAATTTGAAACACCTTACTTGGTTTGAGTATTAATATCCAAGGACCTGGCTCTTTCTACATGTCTTAAACTGCTGAATGCAGCTAAGTAGACTTTTAAGTGTGACAAGACAACTTGATCCAATAAAACAGATTTCTTGTTAGAACATTCAATTTTTTTTTTTTTTTTTTTTTTTTTTTTTGAGGTGGAGTCTCACTCTGTCGCCCTGGTCTGAACATTTCTAAAGGATGCTTGGGGGTTAAAAGGAGCGAGGCCTCTGCAGAAATGGCAGCCTTCATCCACAGGTGGCCCAGTCCGGATTGGGAGCCGCAGCTGGGTGGGTCAGGGCCTGCGTTTAGGTGAGCGCTGCCTACCGCGCACCCTCCAGGTGCGTCCTGCTCTGAAGCGGTCGGACTGGACCGTCCAGGTCCCAGCGCTCGAGAGGATAGCAGGCAGGGACTGGGGTTTGTCTGGAGATACGAATGCTTTCTAAGGTTGGCGTCAATGTCTCCTTCCTGAGCCAGAGCCCACGTGACGAGCTCCGTCCAGGGTAGAAATGATCCCGTCTTCCCGGTCGCCCAGGGTCGGAAACCTCAGGCCCGCGCGGGCTGAGGCAACTTAGCGAGGGTCCCAAGCCCGCCGAGCCCCCTGAGCCCCGAGCGTGTGTGGAGGACTTGGGCGTAGTCCAGAGGGAAAACTTGGGGTGAACCAGGTGCCGCGCACCCTTCGAGGAGCCCCCGCTTCTCCGTTTGAGTGAGTAACTCCAAAGCACGTCCGAGGGCCGATGCACGCGCGGACGACCTTGGACGGGCACTGACCAATGTCTCCTCTTATTAGGTTATGTCGGGGGTTCCCAAGTGAGACGCGGACGCTGCCCCGCCCACCTGTACAAGGCCTTCCCCGGAGCAGCCCGGCTGCAAAGCAACTCCTACGGAGGGAAGCTAAAGGCTCCGGTTCCCTCATTCCGCGGCTGCGGCCACTGAACCGCCCCGGCTCGCGGAGGCCCGCCCCAAGCCCGGCTCGTCCGCCCGAGGCCCCGCCCCCAAGCCGATCGTCCACCTCCAGGCCCCGCCCTTGACCCCGCCTCCATGCGTCAGGCCCCGCCTTCCAACCACTGTCCGGCCCGCCTAGGCCCCGCCCCTGTACCCATGACCCACCTCCAGGCCCCGCCCTTGATCCTGCCTCCAAGCGTCTGGCCCCATCTTCCAGTTCCGCCCCGCTCGCGGAAGCCCCGCCCCCACGCGCCTATGGCCCACCTGCAGGTCCAGCCCCTGGACCCGCCTCCAGGCATCCAGCCCCGCCTTCAAGTCACGCCCCGAGCGTAGGGGCCCCGCCTCCGAGCTCCGCCCCGACGCCGGGGTAGGGAAGAGCAGCCGCCGCTGGTTCTCGGGTGCGGCGCTTTCTCGGCGGTTCTGGCTTCTGGCCGCGCCGCAGCCCCTACCCAGTCTCTTCCGCAGCCGGGCGGGCTCCTACGCGCCGCACGTGGGCGCTCCCGCCGACAGGGCCGCTGCCGCGGGTAAGTCGTGCCCGCGCCCTCCCCGGAGTCCACCCCTCAGCCGCTGAGTGAAGCCGTAGGAGCCGGGCGTCGCCTCCCTGCCGCCCGCGAGCCTTTCCCGGGGTCCAGAGGGCTCGGGCGGCGCCGTAGGGCGGCCCGCGGTGCAGGTGGCTTCCCGGCGCGCGGCCCGGGCCCGCGGCGCGCGCTGCTGCAGTGCGGGGGCGGGGAGCTCGGGGCTGGAGACCCGGAGGGCAGCGGGGAGGCGGAGTGGGGTCCCCTGGACTTAACCCGACCGTCGCGCGGAGGATGTGCGGCCAGCCACGCCCTCGCCGAACCGGGCGGCAGGTGCAGGTCAGGTTGGTCGCGGCCCGCGTGCCCTCCCGGGGCGGGTCCGCAGCCAGACGCTCAGTCTTTGTTTGCTCGTGCGGTCCTTCCTGAGGAGGAGGCTGGGGACTCGGACCTGACTGAGGGCTTACCTGGTCGAAGACCCCAGTCTTCCAAGTCGTCCGCAGGGGAAGGGATCCGGGCCACTGTGCGCGCTCCGCCGGCCTGGCCCCTGCGCCCTGCAGGGTTCCCGGCTGCTGGCGGGGACTGTTACCTGCAGGTGTTGCCTTACACTCGCGACCGCAGCCCTGCATTTGGGAAGACGTTGTTAGGATTTTTTGGTTAGAGTGATGGAAGACTGTCCCCTCCGCCCCCCAGGCCTACTACCATTAGGTGGCTTAAATTTTTTCCAGTACAATTTAATTACCACTCTGAAAGACCAAATTAAAATCGGTGTGTCCCAGAGTTGATTAAGCCCGTTGGTGATGAGTGTTTCTGTGCTGTAAACTAAGGGTCATTATCAATTTTATTACTAATGGTACATATCTATTATTTGTTGCTAAATGTTTTTGCTTTTGTATAGGGTCACTGTGTCCTCATCTTCATCGAACTCAGAAATATTCCTTCATGTAAACATATTTACAGTGAATTTTTTTGGGATTTGGCTGTTGGTTTTTCACTTGAACTTGTTTCTTTTTCTTTATTATTATTATTATTATTATTTTGTAGAGACAGAGGTCTCACTATGTTGCCCAGTCATGTCTCAACTTCTGGGCTCAAGCAATCCTTCCACCTCAGCCTATTAAAGTGCTGGGATTACAGGCATGAGCTGCAGCTCCCAACCCTGAATGTGGTTTTGTATAAAGTTAAAAATTGGTAAAGTGAGAGATTTCTTGCTGACATTTTCGATTGTAAGGTGCGTGTATCTGCTCAGATATATTTCTTATGTGATTACTTATTTGCGTGTCTAATTATTTATAGGCTATATAACTCTGTCGGTTTTACCGAACTGTTCAATCTCTCACAGGAAAGATATTCAGGATAGATTGCAAGATCAGTGGCAAAAGAGCTATTTAAGGACTGAACTAATAATTTTCTCACTAGCATAATGTAATGGAGACCCTGTACTATCTCACTGACCTGAGCTCGAATCTGGTTCTGCTAGCTGCTGGGTGTGTGACCTGGGCAATTTTCCGAGTGGCCTGACTTACAGTATCCTCATCTTGGTGCTAATACCCATCTCACAGGACTCTCGTGTTGCATAAAAGAAATGTATTCGTAAGGCCAGGCGCATTTACTAAAGCCTGTAATCTCAGCACTTTGGGAGGCTGAGGTGGATCACTTGAGGTCAGGAGTTCGAGACCAGCCTGGCCAACGTGGTGAAACCCCTTCTCTACCAAAAATATGAAAAAAATAAAATAAAATAACCAGGTGTGTCTCAGGCACCTGTAATCCCAGCTACTTAAGAGACTAAGGCAGGAGAATCGCTTGAACCCAAGAGGCATAGGTTGGAGTGAGCCAAAATCATGCCATTGCACTCCAGCCTGGGCAACAAGAGCAAGACTCCATCTCAAAACAAATAAATAAAAATAAGAAAGAAAAAGAAATGCATGCATAAGTGGTGAATTTACCAAGCTCACCCGGAAGACTTGCTTGATAGCATACCACATGTCCTGTATTTTGAAATAAAGGAGCTTGCATGAATTACTATTTCCAGACTTCTCACCTGTGCTGGCAGTTATACCAGATAGCACTTTCTTCATATGGCCAACCATAACATTGAACTGCTCCAGTTACCTGCTCTTACCTGGCTGATGCCCTCCTTACCATGAGCAGTGGTGTCCCTTGCTACCCCACCTCCTAAATACACACCTTATCATCAATACACACCTTATCACCGTTCTCCTCCCATAACTCTAGCCGACCACACCTCTGGACTTTGAGGACTCCTCTGCCGGTGACTGAGTTTCCTCTTGCTACCATCAGACTCTGTCACTTTGTCTACCCTCTGTCACATATGTATGCCACATTAAACTGAAGTGATGTGTTTAGGTATTTCCACTTTTATCAGGCTATGAACCATGCGAGTAGGGATCTTGCCTTATTTACGTTTCTTTCCCCCATGTTTAGACACTTAGTAGAGTGAACAGACTGCACTACTGGAGTATTTAAAGTATCGTGGTAGTTTAGAGATGCTGGATTTCAGAACTGTGAATTTTCTGGGGAAAAAAAAGTATGGACTGTTTGGATACACCAATTTCTTACCATCTTTTCCTTAATATTTTCAAAATGTGTGAAGGCAGTTATTTCAGAAAAAGGGACAGGCCTTCCCAGGAATGAGTAGGCAGTCTTATTATGTGGGTGGGTGTGCAAGGTGCAGTATATTTTTGCAGAGAGGCACGCATATGCAGAGGCTCTGTGGCAGGATGGGTCTTTGATTTGTAGGGTGCAGTGAGAAGTGGGTAGAGTCTGGTAAGCTGGATAAGGGGTTGTTTGGTTTTATTTGAAGCTTTTTTTTTGAGACAGAGTCTTGCTGTCTTGCCCAGGGTGGAGTGCAGTGGCATGATCTCAGCTCACTGCAACTTCCACCTCCCAGATTCAAGGGATTCTCCTGCCTCAGCCTCCTGAGTAGCTGGGATCACAGGCATGCGCCACCACTCCTAGCTAATTTTTGTACTTTTAGCCGAGACAGGGTTTCACCATGTTGGCCAGGCTGATCGCAAACTCCTGAACTCAGGTGATCCACCTGCCTCGGCCTCCCAAAGTGCTGGGATTACAGGCGTGAGCCACTGCGCCTGGCCTTATTTTAAGATTTATAGAAACAATTTTAAACATGGCAGTTTTATGCATTATGTTTTAACTTGGAGCACTGTGTTTAAAGGCGTTGGAAAGGGGCAAGTGTGGGAGAATCATTGGAAAGCTTCTGCAGACTTGCAGGAAACAGGCAGCCTGCACAGCGGTGGGGTGGAGATGGGGAGCAATTGAGTCAACAGGTGTTTAGGAAGACGAGGCAAATGAGACTGGGGTTGAACGTAGCAGGTGAAGAGAAAGAAGAGTCTAGAATGATTCCGCAGACGAAGGGGCTACTTCTGAGAAGGGAAGGACTGGAGAAGGAGCATGTTGAGCAGGTGGAATTAACAGTTTAATTTTTTGTTTGTTTTTTATTATTTTTTGGGACAAAGTCTCGCTATGTTGCCTAGGCTGGAGTGCAATGGCATGATCTCAGCTCACTGTAACCTCCACCTCCCGGGTTCAAGTGATTCTCCTGCCTCAGCTTCCTGAGTAGCTGGGATTATAGGCACCCACCACCATGCCCAGCTAATTTTTGTATTTTTAGTAGAGATGGGGTTTCACCATGTTGGCCAGGCTGATACCGAACTCCTGACCTCGTGATTCACCCACCTCAGCCTCCCAAAGATCTGGGATTACAGGCGTGAGCCACCACACCTGGCCTAGTTTTATTTTTTAAACAGCTTTATTGAGCTATACTTTCAAGCTCATAAAATTCATTCAACTATATAATTCAGTGTTGTTGTTTTTGAGACAGGATCTTGCTATGTTACCCAGGCTGATCACAAGCTCCAGGGCTGAAGCAATCCTCCCACCTCAACCTCTGGAATAGCTGGGATTACAGGAATGAGCCACTGTGCCCAGCTAATTTCAGTGATTTTTCATAAATTTACAGAGTTGTGCAAGCATCACCATAATCCAATTTTAGCACATTTCCTTTACCTCAAAAAGACTAATCCTATGATGTAATCACCTCCCAAAGTCTTCACTTTCTTTTTTTTTTGAGACAGAGTCTTGCTCTGTCACCTAGGCTGGGGTACAGTGGCACAATCTTGTCTCACTGCAACCCCCACTTCCCAGGTTCAAGCAGTGCTCATGCCTCAGCCTCCCAAGTAGCTGGGATTACAGGTGCGCGCCACCATGCCCAGCTAATTTATTTTTTGGCAGAGATGGGGTTTCACCATATTGGCTAGGCTAGTCTCAAACTGCTGACCTCAAGTAATCCACTTGCCTTGGCCTCCCAAAATGCTGGGATTAGAGGCATGAGCCACCACGCCCAGCTGCCAGGGAATGCATTTAGCAGTTGGTAGAGGAGGAGGAAAGAAGTTCCGTGACTGGAGGGGCCAGAGGAGTGTGTGGACCAAGCAGAGGCTGCTAGGCTGCTTAGAGAAGCAGGTGGTCTGCCGCAGGGTACTACTGAGAGGTAAAGTGAGGAAACAGAAAGGGCCCCTGCCATTGGTGACTTGAAATTAGTGGTGGCCTAGTGAAGGATTGGATTGGGTCTGGAGTGATCGGAAATTGAATTGCGAGATTTCATGAAATTTTTATAACTGTCCTGTCCTGTAAATGAAAGACTTAAGCCTAAAGAACATGTTGTATCTTCAGTTCAGTTTCTTCCATCTAACATATTTGCCATTTTATTTGATTGACTACATCCAACTTGTTTAGCAAAGAGCCCAGTTAACTGCGTTCATGCATGTTTAATTATATGGCATTGCTGCGTATTTGTCTTTCCTTTCCTACTGAGCAGTACTGGTGAAATACTGTTTGTCCTCATATATCAATTAGGTGATTGTGGTTGGCTGTAACAGAAAACCTGATTGAATGGCAGCTTAAACAAATTAGCTGTTACATGCAGAAAACATACACCAGACGTTACAGCATCCGGGATTGATGTGTGGCGCCTTCATCAACGCCATTTGGGGCTGCAGGGGCTCTGTCGTTCCACTCAGCCATCCTTACTTTGTGGCTTTTGTGCATGTTTCATGACAGTTGCAAAATGTAGCTTCACTCCAACATCATGCCTTTGTTCCAGGCAGAAAGAAGAAGAGTGGGGTGCAAAATGCTTATGCCAGGAAGTCTGCCTCCTTGCCAACAGCCTTTTTGACTCACAGCTTCTACTGGCATCTCATTGTCAAGAGCTCTCACATGGCCACCTAGATGCAAGGGAGTCAGGGAATTCTAGTGTTACCCCGAACAAAACCAGTGCTCTCTTAGTACAAAAAGCAGAACAAGGCATGTTGGGGTAGATGTCTGCCACATTTTAAATAAAACAGCCAGGCATGGTGATGCATCCCAATAGTCTCAGCTACTTGGGAGGCTGAGGTGGAAGGAAGGATCAATTGAGCTTAAGAGGTTGAGGCTGCAGTGAGCCATGATCATGCCAGTGCACTCCAGCCTGGGTGGCAGAGTGAGACCCTACCTCCCAAAAAATTAAAAAATTTTTAAATGCCATGTGATGGGAAGGGGCATGCTCATTCAGAATTACCAGCTGGCAACAATATGTAGTCTAGCAGCTTTGGAGCTTTGATCCTGGAATTCGTTTTGTCAGTTACTTGGAGCCCTAGCACTCTTGTGCTTTCTGCTTCTGTGTACTGGTCTCCCCCAGAATCCACGAGGGCGGGAACTGTTTATCTTTCATCTCCCACAGTGCCTGGCCCAGAAGCTTTGCTAAATATTTGAACTGGATTGCCCAGTGAGTTTGCGCACAGTAGTGTTTATGGACATGTGTCTTCCGTAGCTCTGAGTTGGGAATGATTTGTGTCCCCAAATGGCCCTCTCATTTGGTTATTTTTTGATTTACTTTTAGTTACTTTTCTGCTGTGAGAATGTAAGATGGATCCAGAAGAGCAGGAGCTCTTAAATGATTACAGATACAGAAGCTACTCTTCAGTGATTGAAAAGGCTTTGAGAAATTTTGAGTCCTCAAGTGAATGGGCGGATCTCATATCTTCACTTGGCAAACTCAACAAGGTATGTAGGGTGTATACTATTTGGACTGAGTGGAGGTGGGAACGTAATTGTCTTTTTATTATTACAAGAAATTACATGGTGATATTATTTGTATTTTATAATCTTTATATTGCATATTATACAGTATAATCTTTATTTCAAGGAAATATCATTGTATATACAATGATGATTACAACAATTCTAAAATACAGAAAAGAAAAAAACCACTCATTATTCTGTCCTCCAGTGTTACCCACTGTTGATCTATCAATGTATGTACCTCCTTCCAGCTTTTTCTGAGCATAAAATTATATATAGTATTCATATAGTTGAACAGTCTTTGTCTTACAGTATTTATGTCTAGACAAGATAAAATTTAAAATTGTCAAATTAGGTATTCAAAGACTGTTCTTTGTATACTTCTTAGGATTTTTATTTATTTTTCTTCTTTGATCTACTTTTTTGAGTCTTTTACTGCTATCTGGTAACTCCTAGAAGAATAAAAGTTGAAATAAATATTGAAATCTGCCCAAAACTTTGTGTGTGTGTGCATGTGTATGTGCATGTATGTGTATGTGTATGTGTGTATAGGGTCAGATCTAGGAAAATCAAAACTGGTGAAATCTGGGCTAGACCTTGTACCCTACATCAGGGGCCTCCAACCCCCAGGCCGCTGACCAGTACCAGTCTGTAACTGTTAGGAACCAGGACGCACAGCGGGAGGTGAGCAGTGCACGTGAGCATTATTGCTTGGGCTCTGCCTCCTGTCAGATTAGTGGTGGCATTGGATTCTCATAGAAGCATGAACCCTATTGTGAACTGCACGTGCGAGGGATCTAGGTTGCATGCTCTTTAGGAGAATCTTTTTTTTTCTTTAAGACAGTCTCACTCTGTTGCCCAGGCTGGAGTGCAATGGTGCAATCTTGGCTCACTGCAACCTCTGCCTCCCAGGTTCAAGCGATTCTTCTGCCTCAGCCATGCAAGTAGCTGGAATTACAGGCACACACCACCACGTTTGGCTAATTTTTGTATTTTCAGTAGAGACAGGGTTTTGCCATGTTGGCCAGGCTGGTCTCAAACTCCTGACCTCAAATGATCCGCCAACCTCGGCCTCCCAAAGTTCTGGGATTACAGGCGTGAGCCACTGCGCCCTGCCACTCTTTATGAGAATCTAACTAATGCCTGATGATCTGAGGTGGAAAAGTTTCGTCCTGAAATCAACCATCCACCCTCCTGTCCCTCCGCCAACCCATCTGTGGAGAAATTGTCTTCCACAAAAATGGACCCCGGTGCCAAAAAGGTTGTGGACCACACCTCTATATCAGTGACCTATAGATGGGAGCATTGTATTTTTCCATCCTGCCCAGAAAGAAAGTGACACAGTGACCCTTAAGCACTCAGATGACCACTGCAATGTGTAGGTAGATGATATCTGGGCTTTGAGAACTGTCCCTGGCTCTGTTGCTGTTTGGACAGGACCTGAGTTTGGAGCCCAAGTGCTAGGTGGGAGTTAGGAGATGTCCAGCTCCACTCTGCAGATCTCAGCTCCCCAGGCCAAACGCACAGGGGATTTGGGGTAAGTGAAGAATTTCAGCAGCCTGACTCCACAGCCCTGACAGATGGCTATCAGGCACGGTGGAGATAGGCAGTTCTTACAGCTCATGGCCGGTAAGCTGCTGGTCTTTTGCAAGGCACATTTACGACATGTAAATGTCACGAGTCAATGCTGGCTGGTGTGGATAAATGTTTCTAAGGTCTTTAAAACAGGAAATAAGAGCCTGCACATTCTTTGGTTGTACAGCTCTATCTCAGGAATTCTCTAGGTGAATGAAGATAGCATTCGCAGACTTGCACGAAGGTGGATTGCTCTTTTAGGGGAAAGGGAGAAGCAGTAGAATGGCGTTAAGTCCACATTCTTGTGGATGTTTTGATGTTTCAGTACTCAGCTCTCCTGGAGTCTAAAAACAGCCTACTTTTTTTTTTTTTTTTGAGACGGAGTCTTGCTC
>PVKP010048984.1:0-14177 GCA_004027715.1 Plecturocebus donacophilus | reverse complement strand
TTTGTAAGTCATTAAGAACTTGCCCTATGTATCTGGGTGCTCCTGTATTGGGTGCGTATATATTTAGGATCATTAGCTCTTCTTGTTGCATTGATCCTTTTACCAGTATGTAATGACCTTATTTGTTTCTTATGGTCTTTGTTGCTTTAAAGTCTGTTTTATCAGAGATGAAAATTGCAGCTTCTGGTTTTTTTTTTCTCTCCATTTGTTTGGTAAATCTTCCTCCATCCCTCTGTTTTGAGTCTTTGTATATCCTTGCATGTGAGATGGGTCTAGATACAGTATACCGATGGGTTTTAGTTTTTATCCAATTTGCCTGTCTGTGTCTTTTGATTGGGACATTTAGTCCATTTAAATTTAGGATTAATATTGATATATGTGAGTTTGATACTGCCATTTAATGCTAGCTGGCTGTTTTGGCCATTAGTTGATGTAGATTCTTCATTATGGTGATGCTCTTTACCTTTTGGTATGTTTTTGGAATGGCTAATACTGGTTGTTACTTTCTATGTGTAGTGCTTCTTTCAGAAGCTCCTGTAAAGCAGGCCTGGTGGTGATGAAATCTCTGAGTACTTGCTTGTTTGCAAAAAATTTTATTTTTCCTTCACTTCTGAAGCTTAGTTTGGCTTGATATGAAATACTGGGTTCAAAGTTCTTTTCTTTAAGGATGTTGAATATTCGCCCTCACTCTCTTCTAGCTTGGAGGGTTTCTGCTGAGAGATCTGCTGTGAGTCTGATGGGCTTCCCTTTGTGGGTAACCCAACCTTTCTCTCTGGCTGCCCTTAGCATTTTCTCCTCCATTTCAACCCTGGTGAATCTGATGATTATGTGCCTTGGGGTTGCTCTTCTTGAGGAATATCTTTGTGGTGTTCTCTGTATTTCCTAGACTTGAATATTGGCCTGCCTTGCTAGGTTGGGGAAGTTTTCCTGGATAATATCCTGAAGAGTATTTTCCAACTTGGATTCATTCTCTTTGTCACATTCAGGTACACCTATCAAATGTGGATTAGGTCTTTTCACATAGTCCTATATTTCTTGGAGACTTTGTTCATTCCTTGTTACCCTTTTTTCTCTAATCTTGCCTTCTCATTTTATTTCATTGAGTTGATCTTCGACCTCTGATATTCTTTCTTCTGCTTGGTCAATTCGGCTGTTGAAACTTGTGCATGCTTCATGAACTTCTCGTGTTGTGTTTTTCAGCTCCATCAATTCACTTATATTCCTAAGTTGTCCATTCTCATTAGCATTTTGCCAAATCTTTTTTCAAGGTTCTTAGTTTCTTTGCATTGGGTTAGAACATGTTCTTTTAGCTCACAGACGTTTCTTATTACCCACCTTCTGAAGCCTGATTCTGTCAGTTCATCACACTCATTCTCCATCAGGCCTTTTTCCCTTGCTAATGAGGAGATGCGATCCCCTATAGGAGGACAGGCATTCTGATTTTGGGTGTTCTCAGCCTTTTTTCACTGGTTTCTTCCCATCTTTGTGGATTTATCCACGTGTCATCTTTGTAATTGCCAACTTTCAGATTGGGTCTCTGAGTGGACGTACTGCTTGTTGGTGATGAAGTTTTTTTCTGTTTCTTAGTTTTCCTTCGGCGGACGCCCCTTCCCCACAAAGCTGGGCCTTCCCGGGTTCAGCTGTGCTTGCTGTGAAACTCTCAGTCCTCAGCACTTCCAATTGCTGTTGTTTTTTTTTTTTTTTTGTGGGGATGGGACCAGCCGAGCCCGAATAAAAGGGCACCCAGTCCCGTATACTCTGCACTGAGAAGCACCGTGCTGGGGTGCCGGCAAAACAGCAGCACCGGCCAAAAGAATCACACTGGCAACCCGTGGGGCTCCTCCACTGGGAATCTCCCTGTCTGTGGGCAACAAAACTTCATCTGAAATTGCAGCGTCCACTCACTGCACTTTCACTGAGAGCTACAATCCTGAGCTGCTGCTAATCGGCCATCTTGGATCTCTCCGGCAAAGAGATTTCTATTGAAGAAATCAGTCAGGAGATGGCTGTGAATCCCGAGGATATTGTCAGTACTCTGCAAGCCCTTCAGATGCTCAAGTACTGGAAGGGAAAACATCTAGTTTTAAAGAGACAGGACCTGACTGATGAGTGGACAGCCAAAGAGGCCAAAAGGTCCAACTCCAATAAAACCATGGATCCCAGCTGCTTAAAATGGACCCCTTCCAAGGGCACTTAAAGTGGCCTGTCATTCCGAGCCAGCAAACCCCAGCAGTAGGAATCCGTACCCTAGGTATCTGTCTGTCATTTCTGTTGTTCTTGTGATTGGCAAGTACCATTTAGGAAGGCCATCCCCCTCAAGACTGTCCTGGCTCTGACCTTCATGTACACTGCAGACGCTGGTTCTGAGGAACTGTTGTTTCAGCATCAGTGAGGTTGCCTGGATGGGATCTGTATTAGACTTGAGTGCAGATCTCTCAGCACTGACCCAAGGAGTTCTGTTATGGTACTGTACCTGTCCAGCCACTGGTTCTCTACTCATGTCTTCTCGCCCCATGAGGTTGTGTTGTGTCTTCTAAGAGTGGTACTAGTGCTTGCCACCTGGTCACCAGCCCTCCAAATATGATGCCACCACCAGGACCTTTCCAGTTACTCCTAATACATGTGTTCTATGGAGGGGCAGGGAAGAGGTGGCACTTGTGAGTGTGTGTGGATTAGGAGGGGGTCCATTCACTTTGGGCTTAATCTTGCTTTAAATTTCTTTCCTTCATTTTGACTGAAAGACCTCTTTTTGATCAGTATTGGGCTAACCAGAGCCAAATACTTTTGAAGAGCTTCCCAGGGACTAGTCGTGGTAATAGCATATAATTTATCTGAATGAGATGGAGAGAAGAATGAAGTGGTGGTTCTGTGTTTGAGTTCACCTATGGGCAGTGGACAGTGTCTTGGCGGAAGGGAATGGATACTTCTTTTTGCCTCACCAGAAAGTACCCACCAGTAAACGTTTCCTTCTCTCTTTACTACCAGTCTCTTTGTACATTTGCAGGTGCCAAAGTCATATCCAGTTCTCCCTTTCCTGCTGCATGCTAACTGGTTAATTATACTGCAGAAACTTTTTCACCTGTACCAGTCCCAATGTACATCTGTACTTCCATATAAATTGCACTGATTTTGTCTGAATGCCCTGGGAGAAGTTGAAAATGATTGAAAGTGCCTGCTATATTTCAGCCCATGACCCAGCAAGGCAGAATGGCCACTCCTGCCAGGGTTTGCTTCTCTTTTGAACCGTGCCTCACCCTCCCTCTAGGATTAAAGTGCTTCTGCCCTTCCACAAACTCCTCCTCCATTTCATTTTTGGAATTTGTACCATACTTCTATTCTCTGGTCTTCTATTTTTGGTGTTGTTCAAGTGAACGAAGAGATGTTTCCTCTAATTTCTCTCTAGCCCATTATAATCTGCAATCTTGGGGCAACATTTGATGTATGACATGTCACCTTTCCCAACTTGATCTCCTACAACATGCTGTCTTCATGTGGAGCCCTCACCAAAATCCCTGACTCTGGTCATTTGTGCCTTTCTCTTGTCATCTCTGTATACTACTTATATTCACTGTGGGTTGTGGGAGCTAATTTTAAGCACGTTCAGTGGCAGCTCCCCTCCAGTCTCAGTGTCACTGTTAAAATTTATCCAAAAGCAACCTCACTGGGAGTTTTCTTAAGGGGTAAAGGCCTCTTACAGAAGCTATACTGTTCCCCACATGTGGTAGAATGTGCTCTTCTCTATCTACTCCTCAATAAAGCATGTTCTCTGCTCAAATATATATATATATATAAAACAAGATATAATTTTAAAGTATTCAGAGGTGGTATTATTACTTAAAATTACTGAGTAATATTTACTACATGGATTCTCAGTTTTGAAAGAATTTAAACAAAATATAGCCATAGTTAGATCCTACTCCACATCAGAGAATCTTGTGGCTTATTTCTTCCAGAATTTTGCCCATGTTATCATTTCTAGTCATAGTCCCACTTCCTCCCATACAGCAACATACCATAAAACCTTCAATTATTTGCAAGTCCACCACAAATTTGTGTTTTTTATGTCTTATGTACTTATAACCTCTATCACACAGCATAGTACTTAATATTTTCACCAATTTCTCCACATGTGTTAGTACTTTCTCCCAAAGTGGAGTTATCACTTTGTGGAATTATAAATTCCTTGAGGTTGAAAATTATGTATTTAAGTGGTAGTATCTAACATTTAATAAAATCAAATGATGTACTATATTCTATTTTAAGTGCTTTACCCATATCAATGCATTTTATACTTACAACTGCCCTTCAAGGTATGTACCACTATTATCCCTGCTTTGCTGAATTAAAAACTGAGATGAGGTTATGTGACTTGCTCAGTCCATCAGCTAGTAAGCATCAGAATGAAGGTTTAAACCCAGGCAGTCTGATTTCACAACCCATGTTCTTAATTTGCTATAATATCCTGCTGTACCATTTTCAAGCAAAAAGCTTCAGCTGTGCAAGAGAAATCTAGAGATCTGTTGTACAACACTGTGTCTATAGTTAACAATACAGTATTGCATACTTAAAAGTTTGTTAAGAGGATATATTTCATGTTAAGTACTCTTATCACAGTAAAAGATATATAAATATACAGAGAAAAAGGGAAATATAGAAAATAAAATTTATTTTTTAGTAATTTTTAAGTGATTTGTTCATTTATTTTAAAAACTAGGTTTAACTAAACTATATGCTTACATTTTTTAATTACGTAAACACATGAACCATGACCTAAAGCCTATTATTTGAGTTGGAAGAACATCTTAAGAATATTATATCCTGGCCAGGAGCAGTGGCTCACACCTGTAATGCCAGCACTTTGGGAGGCTGAGGCAGGTGGATCATGAGGTGGATCATGAAGTGGATCATGAAGAGTTCAAGACCAGCCTGGCCAACATGGTGAATCGCCATCTCTACTAAAAATACAAAAATTAGCTAGGTATGGTAGCACACACCTGCAATTCCACCTACTTGGGAGGCTGAGACAGGAGAATTGCTTGAACTCAGGAGGGAGAGGTTGCAGTGAGCTGAGATCACACCACTGCACTCCAGCCTGGGCAACAAAGTAAGACTTCATCAAAAAAAAAAAATTACATCCTAGAACACTGATATTGGAAGGAGCTTCATATTTGTGATTCATAATGGCCTTCACACATTCTTTTGATTGTAAACAGTCCTTTTAAATCTTATCAGCTATTTAAACTCTCATTATGTACTTACTTTTTTATTTTCCTCAGCCAATATGGTTTCTGTATACCAAAAAAACTCAAACTTTGAAAGAATACTCTAAATTTTCATCTACAAAATAAACATAAATGGATTTGTATACTCAGACTGTGAACTCTGGTTTTCTTGGTTGTCAAAACCTCCTAGCCTTTCACTTTAGTAACATAATTTTGCATTTTAATTATCCTTTTAAGATAATTCAATACATATTTCAATATCTACTTCTTACTAACACTTTAATGACTCCAAAGGTAGAAAATTCAGAAGCTTGAAAGGTGAGATTAGATCTCAGCAATGTAAATTTGTGGACTCTTTATGGTAAGCACCAGTGCACTGAAGGTAGGAAAAGAAGCTCATTTATTATATTCTAGTTCATGTGTACAAATCCAGGTTAAATTGACTTTGCCTGATACTAAAATATCAAAATGTTTCTGAGAAGCCAAATCCAAAACATTTTCCTTGATCCACCCAGAGCTCTGTTACTCCAGATAAATCTCAAGACAATTTCTAACTGCTCATTCATCTGCTTACTACTTCCCTTTTCTCTGCACTATTTGTAATCCCTTCATAGAATCCCCTCCATGATAACTCTACTAAATCACAAGAATATATTTCTTTTCTAAATTACAAAGGCATAACTTAAACTTTATTAGATTTACATGGAACACATGCTCAAGTGACATTTAAATTTGTATCCCCAAGGAGTTGACCTTTACAGTCTCTCTCGATAGCTAGTCACTTGATCTAAGAAATGTTTTACATGTCACTAGCACTATCTTAGAAATTTAACCCAATTAAATTATTCTTACAAAAAACTGTCCTTTTGGTGCAGAAAGTTACTTACAAAATGAAGTAAAAGTATGCCCTTGCCCCACTGCATTGTACTCTGGGTAAGTAAAAATTAGCATATTTGTTTCTGAAAATTCACAACTGCTTTTGTTTCAGTGTTTTTTCACCTTCGTAACTTGAAAGAGTAATGGTATCTTGAAGACACAGACAGTCATGAAAATTAAAGAATGAAAAATAATGTTTTACATCCCATTAAAAAACAGATTATTCTTTCTGCAACTTTGGCAAAGAATATTTCAAATTATTACCTAATTCTAGTCTCCCTTTTTAAAAAAGTTAAGGTTGGCCAAGATGGCCAAATAGGAACAGCTCCAGTCTGCAGTTCCCAGTGAGAATGCACCAGAAGACGAGTGATCTCCACATTTCCAACTGAGGTACCAGGTTCATCTCATTAGGACTGGTTAGACAATGGGAACAGCCCAAGGTGGGCAACCTGAAGCAGGGTGGGGCATCACCTCACCCAGAAGGTGCAGGGAGCCAGAGAACTCTCTTGCCCAGCCAAGGGAAGCCATTAAGGACTTTTCCGGACACTCCAGCACTCCGACTCAGATACCATTTTTCCCACAGTCTACATAACCTGGAGACCAGGAGATTCCCTCTGGCACTCACAACGCCTGGGTTTCCAGCACAAAATTGGGTGGCAGTTTTAGTCAAGTGGTGCCTGGAATGCCAGTGAGACAGAACAGCTCATTCCCCTGGAAAAGGGGGCTGAAGCCAGGGAACCAAGTAAGCTGGCTCGTGGGTCCCACCCCCACAAACACTAGCAAGCTAAGATCCAATGGCTTGAAATTCTTGCAGCCAGCATAGCAGTTTGAGCTCGACCTGGAACTTTCAAGCTTGGTGCGGGGAGGGGTGCCTGCCATTACTGAGGCTTCGGTAGGTGGTTTCAACACTGCCTGTGTAAACAAAGCCACTAGGAAGTTTACACAGGAAGGTTACAGAGCAACAAGGCAGAGCCCAACAAGGCAGCTCAGCAAGGCCTCTGCAGGCAGACTGTCAAGTAGATTCCCTTCTTGCTGGGCTGCACATCTCTGAAAAGAAAGACAGCAGCCCACCAGGGACTTACAAAGCTCCCACCTTCTCTGGGTCAGAGCACCTTGGAAAAGGGGTGATTGTGGGTTTTGCTTCGGCAGACTTAAATGTCCTTGCCCGACAGCCCTAAAGGAAGCAATGGATCTCCCAGCACAGTGCCTGAGCTCCATTAAGGGACAGGCTGCCTCCTCAAGTGGCTCGCTGACACCCCACCCCCACCATGTATCCTAACTAGGAGACACGTCATACAGGAGAGTTTTGGCTGACATCTGGCAGATACCCTATTGGGACAAACCTACCAGAGGAAGAAACAGGCAGCAATCTTTGCTGTTCTGCAGCCCCTGCAGGTGATTCCCAGGCAATCAGGGTCTGGAGTGGACCTCCAGCAAAATCCAGCAGACCTGCAGTAGAGGGGCCTGACTGTTAGAAGGAAAACTAACAAACAGAAAGAAATAGCTTCAACATCAACATAAAGGATGTCCACTCAGAAACCCCATCCAAAAGTCACCAACTTCAAAGACCAAAGGTAGATAAATCCACCAGGATGGGAAGGAACCAGTGCAAAAAGGCAGTAATTGCCAAAAGCCAGAACACCTCTTCTCCTCCAATGGATCACAATCCCTCACAACCCCTCACCAGCAAGGGAACAAAACTGGATGGAGAGTAAGTTTGAAAAATTGACAGAAGCAGGCTTCAGAAGGTGTGTAATAACAAACTTCTCCAAGCTAAAGGAGCATATTCTAACCCAATGCAAGGAAACTGAGAACCTTGAAAAAAGTTAGACGAAATGCTAACTAGAATAATCAGTGTAGATAAGAACATAAATGACCTGATGGAGCTGAAAAACACAGCACTAAAACTTAATGAAACATACACAAGTTTCAATAGCTGAATCAAACGGAAGAAAGGACATCAAAGATCAATGACCAACTCAATGAAATAAAGTGATAAGGCAAGATTAGAAAAAAAAAAGAGGTAAAAGAAATGAACAAAGCCTCCAAGAAATATGGGATTATGTGAAAAGGCCAAATCTACATTTGATCTGTGTACCTGAAAGTGACGGGGAGAATGAAACCAAGTTGGAAAACACTCTTCAGGGTATTATCCAGTAGAACTTTCCCAACCTAGTAAGGCAGGCCAGCATTCAAGTCCAGGAAATACAGAGAACACCACAAAGAGATTCCTCAAGAAGAGCAACCCCAAGGCATATAATTGTCAGATTCACAAGGATAGAAATGAAAGAAAAAATGCTAAGGGCAGCCAGAGAGAAAGGTCGAGTTACCCACAAAGGGAAGCCCCATCAGACACAGTGGACACCTCGGCAGAAACCCTACAAGCCAGAAGAGAGTGGGGGCTGATATTCAACATCCTGAAAGAAAAGAATTTTCAACCCAGAATTTCATATCCAGCCAAACTAAACTTCATAAGTGAAGGAGAAATAAAATCCCAAATGGACAAGCAACTGCTGAGAGATTTTATCACCACCAAGCCTGCCCTGCAAGAGCTCCTGAAGGCAGCACTAAACAAACAAAGGAATAACCAATATCAGCCACTCCAAAAACATACCAAATTGTAAAGACCATAGACATTATGAAGAAACTGCATCAACTAATGGGCAAAACAACCAGCTAGCATCTAAATGGCAGGATCAAATTCACATAAAACAACATTAACCTTGAGTGTAAATGGGCTAACTGCCCCAATCAAAAGACACAGACAGGTAAATTAGATAAAAAGTCAAGACCCATCAGTGTGCTATATTCAGGAAACCCATCTCATGTGCAAAGACACACATAAACTCAAAATAAAGGGATGGAGGAAAATTTACCAAGGAAACAGAGAGCAAAAAAAGCAGGGGTTGCAATCCTAGTCTCTGATAAAACAGACTTTAAACCAACAAAGATCAAAAGAGACAAAGAAAGGCATTACATATTGGTAAAGGGATCAATGCAACAAGAAGAGCTAACTATCCTAAATATATATGCACCCAATACAGAGGCCCCCAGATACATAAAGCAAGTTCTTAATGACCTACAAAGAGACTGAGACTCCCGCACAATAATAGTGGGAGACTTTAACACCCCACTATCAATACTAGACAAATCAATGAGACAGAAAATTAACAAGGCTATCCAGGACTTGAACTCAGATCTGGACCAAGCAGACCTAACAGACATCTACAGAACTCTCCACCCCAAAACCACAGAATATACATTCTTCTCAGCACCACATCACACCTACTCTAAAATTGACCACATAATTGAAAGTAAAACACTCCTCAGCAAATGCAAAAGAATGGAAATCATAACAAACAGTCTCTCAGACCACAGTGCAATCAAATTAGAACTCAGGATTAAGAAACTCACTCAAAACCGCACAATTACATGAAAACTAAACAACCTGATCCTGAATGACTGCTGGATAAACAATGAAATGAAGGCAGAAATAAAGATGTTCTTTGAAACCAGTGAGAATGAAGACACAACATACCAGAATCTCTGGGACTCATTTAAAGCAGTGACTAGAGGGAAATTTATAGCACTAAAGGCCCACCAGAGAAGCCAGGAAATATATAAAATTGATACCCTAATGTCACAATTAAAAGAACTAGAGGAGCAAGATCAAACAAATTCAAAAGCTAGCAGAAGGCAAGAAATAACTAAGATCAAAACACAACTGAAGGAGATAGAGACACCAAAAAATCCTTGGAAAAGTCAATAAATCCAGAAGCTGGTTTTCAAAAAGATCGGCAAAATAGATCACTAGCCAGACTAATAAAAAAGAGAGAAGATTCAAATAGATGCAATAAAAAATGATAAAGGGGATATCACCACCGATTCCACAGAAATACAATCTACCATCAGAGATTACTACAAACACCTCTGTGCAAATAAACCAGAAAATCTAGAAGAAATGGTTAAATTCCTAGACATTTATACCCTCCCAAGACTAAATCAGGAAGAAGTTGAATTCCTGAATAGACCAATAACAAGGGCTGAAGTTGAGGCAGCAATTAGTAGCCTATCAACCAAAAACAGTCCAGGACCAGATGGGTACAAAGATGAATTCTACCAGAGGTACAAAGAGGAGCTGGTACCATTCCTTCTGATACTATTCCAAACAATACAAAAAGAGAGAATCCTCCCTAACTCATTTTATGAGACCAACATCATCCTGATACCAAAACATGCCAGAGATGCAACTGAAAAAGAAAATTTCAGGCCAATATCCGTGACGAATATTGATACAAAAATCTTCAATAAAATACTGAAAAACCAAATCCAACAGCACATTAAAAAGATTATCTATCACAATCAAGCTGGCTTGATCCCAGGGATGCAAGTCTGGTTCAACTTCCACAAATCTGTAAACGTAATCCATCACATAAACAGAACCAAAGATAAAAACCACATGATTATCTCAATAGATGCAGAGAAGGCTTTTGACAAAATTCAACAAGGCTTCATGCTAAAAACTCTCAATAAACTAGGTATTGATGGATTGTATCTCAAAATAATAAAAGCTATTTATAACAAACCCACAGCCAATATCATACTGAATAGGCAAAAACTGGAAGAATTCCCTTTGAAAACTGGCACAAGATAAGAGTGCCCTCTCTCACCACTTCTATTCAACATAGTATTAGAAGTTCTGGCCAGGGCAATCAGGCAAGAGAAAGAAATAAAGCATATTCAAATAGGAAGAGAGGATGTCAAATTGTCCCTGTTTGCAGATCACATGATTGTTTATTTAGGAAACCCCATCATCTCAGCCCAAAATGTTCTTAAGCTGAAAGCAACTTCAGCAAAGTCTCAGGATACAAAATTAATGTGCAAAAAATCACAAGCATTCCTATACACCAATAACAGACAAACACACAGCCAAATCATGAGTGAACTCTCATTCACAATTGCCACAAAGAGAATAAAATATCTAGGAATACAACTAAGAAGGGATGTGAAGAACCTCTTCAAGGAGAACTACAAACCACTGCTCAAGGAAAGAAGAGAGGACACAAATAGATGGAATAACATTCCATGCTCATGGTTAGGAAGAATCAATATGGTGAAAAGGACCATACTGCCCAAAGTAATTTATAGGTTCAATGCTATCCCAATCAAGTTACCAATGACTTTCCTCATGGAATTTGAAAAAAACAACTTAAACTTCATATGCAATCAAAAAAGAGCCCACAGAGCCAAGACAATTCTAAGAAAAAAAAAAAAAACTGAAGAAATCACACTACCTGACTTCAAACTATATTACAAGGCTACTGTTATCAAAACAGCATGTACTGTTACCAAAACAGAGATACAGAGCAGTGGAACAGAAGAGAGGCCTCAGAAAGAATGCCACACAACTACAACCAACTGATCTTTCACAAACCTGACAAAAACAAGCAATGGGGAAAGGATTCCCTATTTAATAAATGGTGTTGGGAAAACTGGGTAGCCATATGCAGAAAGCTGAAACTGGATCCCTTCCTTCCCCCTTATATAAAAAATAACTCTAGACGGTTAAAGATTTAAACATGAGACATAACACCATAAAAACTCTCGAAGAAAACCTAGGCAATACCATGCAGGACATAGGCATGCACAAGGACTTCATGAGTAAAACATGAAAAGCAATGGCAACAAAATTCAAAAAGACAAATGGGATCGAATTAAACTTAAGAGCTTCTGCATAGCAAAAGAAACAGCAACTAACAGAATGGGCAAAAAATTTTGCAATCTACCCATCTGGCAGAGGGCTAATATCCAGAATCTACAAAGAACTTAGAAAAATTTACAAGAAAAAAACAAACAGCCCCATCAAAAGGTGGGCAAAGGATATGAACAGACACTTTTCAAAAGAAGACACTTATGCAGCCAACAAACATATTTTTAAAAAGGTGATCATCACTGGTCATTAGAGAAATACAAATCAAAACCACATTGAGATACCACCTCATGCCAGTTAGAATGGTGATCATTAAAAAATCAGGAGACAACAGATGGTGGAGAGGATGTGGAGAAATAAGAATGCTTTTACACTGTTGGTGGGAGTGTATATTAGTTCAGCTACTGTGGAAGACAATGGTGATTCCTCAAGGATCTAAAAACAGAATTACCATTTGACCTAGCAATCCCATTACTGGGTATATACCCAAAGGATTATAAATCATTTTATTACAAAGACATATGCACATGTATGTTTATTGTGGCACTGTTCACAATAGCAAAGACTTGGAACCAACCCAAATGCCCATCAATGATAGACTGGATAAAGAAAATGTGGCACATATACACCATAGAATACTATGCAGCCATAAAAAAGGATACATTCATGTCCTTTACAGGGACATGGATGAAACTGGAAACCATCATTTTCAGCAAACTGACACAAGAACAGAAAATCAAACACCACATGTTCTCACTCATAAGTGGGTATTGAACAATGAGAATACATGGACACAGGGAGGGGAAAATCACACACCAGGGCCTGGGTAGCAGGGGCTAGGGGAAGAATAATGGGGATTTGGGGTATTGAGGAGGGATAGTATTAGGAGAAATACCTGATGTAGATGATGGGGCAATGGATGCAGCAAACCACCATGGCACATGTATACCTATGTAACAAACCTGCACAATCTGCCCATGTACCCCAGAAGTATAATAAATAATTTTTTTAAAAAAAGTTCAAGCAACTGACAAAGTTTATCCCCTTTTACTCTTCCAAATTGTTTTCCTTTTTCCTGGATAAAAGTTACGATACCTAAACATAAGATTTGTCTCTTTATTCACTCCACAGAAGGAATTTTTGTCACTAAAGCAGTACCACAACAACTGTTATAGTTCTGCAGGGCTTGATTTCTGACTCTGTGTCTTTTCCCACTATACCACATTTAGTACCCAGCATAACTGGCATCTTGAATGAACCCTTTCTTCCTCTGTTTTGGGAGGGTCCTATTGACAATCTATATTCTAGTATTGTTAAAATATTGAAAGAAGCCTAAAGTTTCTTGATTCAAGGGAGTGAGAAGCTAGTGTATTAACAGAAAAATTGGGCCTTTCTCAAGGCTGAAATAATAAGGGACCCTTAAGGTGAGTGTTCATATCATTATAAAATCCCAGGATGCACCTTGGAATATTTGAAAGAAGCAGATTGAGGTGACATTAGGACAGCATATACACAAGAGCACTCAAGTGCCCAAATGGATGACAGGAGGTCTGGTTAGTTTGTACAGTCTTCTCTCTGGTCAAGTGCATTATTTATCAATAAACTTTAGAATATCCATTTTTTTTTTGCTTCCTTTCCAGAAAGAGAAAATATTGACTAGTTGATTAGCCTATGATCTGCTTGGTTATTTCATTTTTGACTATATATTATTCAACTGGTTTTCTGGTACAGATTCTTTTCTGGAGAGTTTGGGCACCATGAGCTAGTTTCCCTGTGGCCCAACCTCCACACCCTTTCCTCTCAGCTCCAAACCATCCCTGAAAAAATAAATTGACAAAATATGGAAGTTTATAATATGAATGCATTAGAAGCCTCAACTCTGGGATAGAGAAATACTGCAACCTCAAGGTGTTACTTATTAAGCTATTCCTCAATATTACAAATATGTTTATAGTACTTTAAAAGTAGACACATATGGAGAGATCCAAGATGGCCGACTAGCAACAGCTCAGGAATGTAGCTCCCAGTGAAAGCGCAGAGAACGAGTGGACGCCGCACTTTCCGACGAGTTTTTGTTGCCCACAGACCGGGAGATTCCCGGCAGAGAAGCCACGCGGGTCGCCGGCACGACTCTTTTGGCCGGCGCGGCTGTTTTGCCGGCACCCAGCCAGGCGCTTCCCGGTGAGGAGTGTGCGGGACGGACGGGCTCGGCTGGTCCCATCCCCACAAGGAAAACAGCAATTGGAAGCGCTGAGGACGGAGAGTTTCACAGCGGGCGCAGCGAACCCGGGAAGAGGGGAACCGGCGTCCGCCAAAGGAAAACTAAGAAACAGAAAAACTTCATCACCGGGCGGAGAGAGATCCAAAAT
>PVKP010048983.1:0-14180 GCA_004027715.1 Plecturocebus donacophilus | reverse complement strand
CAAAAAAAAAAAAAAAAACACGATTTGAACACAGATTTGGAACAAGCGAATTTAATAAATATTTACAGAACTTACCACCCCATATCCACAAAATATATATTTTTTTCAATATTATATCATACCTATACTAAAAGTGATTACATAATAGGAAATAAATAACTATTTAGTAATTGCATAAGCATTTTACAGATTTAAATGAAATCCTGAGCAATAGAGCAAGATTCTCGTTCTCTCTCCCCCTTTCTCTTTCTCTTTTTTTCTCTTTTCGTCTTCTTCTTTCTCTTAAAAAAAAAAAAAAAGAAAAAAAATGTCTCCCTTTTGCCTTTATCCATTTGTTACTTAATTCAACAAAAATTATTTGAACCCCTGTTATGGTGAGAAGGGCGAGTTTAAGGTTGTAGGAAGAGGCGTAATTCTTTCCCTTGATGTGTCCATTGTCTAATTCAGGGATTGGCAAACTATGCCCCAGGGCCAAATCTGGCCCACTGCTGTTTTTCATATGGCCCTCATGCTTAGAATGAATTTTACATTTTTATTTATTTGTTTTTTTCTTTAGAGACAGGGTTCTCGCTCTGTACCCCAGGCTGGAGTGCAGTGGCGCAATCATAGCTTACTATAATCTTGAACTCCTGGGCTCAGGTGGTTCTCCTACGTTGGCCTCCCAAGTAGCTGGGACTACAGGCTCACACAACTCATTTCATTAAAAAAAAATTTTTTTTTAGATGGCATTTCACTCTTGTTGCCCAGGCTGGAGTGCAATGGTGCGATCTAGGCTCACCGCAACCTCTGCCTCCCAGACTCAAGTGATTCTCCCACCTCAGCCTCCCGAGTAGCTGGGATTACGGGCATGTGCCACCATGCCTGGCTAATTTTGTATTTTTGATAGAGACAGGATTTATCCATGTTGGTCAGGCTAGTCTCGAACTCCCGACCTCAGGTGATCTGCCCGCCTTGGCCTCCCATAGTGCTGGGATTACACCTCATCCAGCTCATTTTTAATTTTTTCCTAGAGACAGGGATCTCGAGGGCAACTTTGCTCATACCCACTTCTACATGGTGACCAAACACCTTGAGAAAAAAAAGAGAGAGAGAGATAGCATCTCACTATGTTGCCCAGACTGGTCTCGAACTCCTGGGCCCAAGGAATCCTCTCACCTTGGCCTCTCCAAAGTGCTAGGATTACAAGCATGAGCTACTGCATCCAGCTGGCTGGTTGAGGGAAAAAAAAAATCAAAAGAATAATAATATTTGATGTCATGTGAAAATTACATTGAATGTAAATTTTAACGTCCATGCATAAGATCTTTTTATAACACAGCTACACACATTTGTTTACATACTGCCTGTGGCTGCTTTTGTACAACAGAATCAAGCAGTTTTAACAGGAGCCATATGGCCCGCCAGGTCTATAGTATTTACTATGTGGTCCTTTAAAAAATGGATTTGCTGGTCGGGTACAGTGGCTCACACCTGTAATCCCAGCACTGTCAGAGGCCAAGGCAGGCAGATCATGAAGTCAGGAGATCGAGACCATCCTGGCTAACATGGTGAAACCCCGTCTCTACTAAAAATACAAAAAATTAGCCAGGCATGGTGGTGGGCGCCTGTAGTCTCAGCTACTCAGGAGAATCGCTTGAACGTAAGAGGCAGAGGTTGCAGTGAGCCGAGATTGCGCCACTGCACTCAGCCTGGGCGACAGAGCAAGACTTGGTCTCAAAAAAAAAAAAGACCAGGGGCAGTGGCTCACACCTGTAATCCCAGCACTTTGGGAGGCTGACAAGGGTGGATCACCTGAGGTTGGGAGTTCGAGATCAGCCTGACCAACATGGAGAAACCCTATCACTACTAAATATACAAAAAATTAGCCAGGCGTGGTGGCGCATGCCTGTAATCCCAGATACTCCAGAGGCTGAGGTAAGAGAGTCACTTGAACCTGGGAGGCAGAGTTTGCGGTGAGCAGAGATCGCACCACTGCACTCCAGCCTGGGCAACAAGAACAAAACTTCTTATCTAAGTAAATAAATACAAATTTAAAAAATGGATTTGCCAGCCCCCCCACCCCTCGCTTTTTTTTTTTGAAGAGGGAATCTTGCTCTGTTGCACAGGCTGGAATTTGCAGAGGCGTGATCTCGACTCACCGTAACCTCAGCCTCTCAGGTTCAAGCAATTCTCCTGCCTCAGCCTCCTGAGTAGCTGGGATTATAGGAGCCCACCACACTCAGCTAATTTTTGTATTTTAGTAGAGACAAGGTTTTACCATGTTTGCCCAGGCTGGTCTCAAACTGCGACTGCAAGTGATCCGCTCACCTTGGCCTCCCAAAGTGCTGGGATTACAGGTGTGAGCCACCCCTGTCAGGGCCCAGGCCCCTGTTCTAATTAATTATTCAGCTGATTTACTGGCAGTGTTCTATGTTCATTGTGCTTGAGTTCTTGGTGTTTGATTACTGTTCTCAGTGCTGGAGTTACAAAGTTCCTAACCTTAATGGACCTTACATTGTAGGTGACATCAAAAATGACATCATCATGAATTGAGTGCTATCATGTAGTTATTAACAGGAATCATTAACATGTGCATGCTTTCTAGGTGCCAAGCACTACTGTAAGGATTTTATACTCATGAATTTACTTAATCCTTACAGTAACTATGCAGTCATCAAGGAATCTTTAGAAGAGGATACAGCCATGACTTTCATACAGATACACAAAATCAACTCATGTCAAAGATTTTATTAAGCTCATTAGTTAATAAGGGAACCAGAAAATGTTATAACTGGTTCAAAGAAGAACTTAATAATAATAATAATAATAATAATAATAATAATAATAAAATACATAGAGAGAGAGAAAATAAGGAATTCCAAAATAAATATATAAATAGATGAAAAATGGGTCTATTCTCAAGGCCATTGTTTTATCAGACAGTCCATTTGTATTTCTACAGACAAGAGTTGGTTTATTGTCATTTACAGAGTTGGGCAAGAGCCCAAGGACAATAAAAGATGGAGATTTTGGGTGCGGCGGCTCACGCCTGTAATACCTGAACTCTGGGAGGCTGGAGCAGGAAGACCACTTGAGGTTAGGAGGTTGAGACCAGCCTGGGTAACATAATGAGACCCCATGTCAAGAAAGAAAAGGAAAGAGAAAGAGAGTGAGAGAGAAAGAGAAAGAGAAAGAAAAGAAAAAGAAAGAAAAAAGAAAGCAAGAGAGAGAAAGAGAAAGAGAAAGATAAAGATAAAAAGAAGAAAGAAAGAGAGAGAAAGAGAAAGAAAAGAAAAAGAAAGAAAAAAGAAAGAAAGAAAAGAAAAAGAGGAGGAAGGAAGGGAGAGAGAAAGAAAAAGATAGATGGATGGAGGTAACACAGATAGGTGCCAAGTCTGAGCACCCACCAAGCTTTTCTTGCCTATTTCAGTCTTTCACAGGTTTCTTCTGACAGAAGTCAGTAGTATAGTATATATATTTATATAATTGAAGAGGTCCTTGATGACATTACAGGCATACCTCACTTTACTGCACTCCACTTCACTGTGCTTTGCAGAGACTGCGCTTTTTTACAACTTGTGGCAACCCTGCATCGAGCGAGTCCACTGGTGCCATTTTCCCAAGAGCTTGTGCTCACTTTGCCTCCCTCTGTTACATTTTGGGAATTCTTACAACATTTCACACGTCTTCATTGTCATAATGTCTGTTATGGTGATCAGTGCTCTTTGATGATACTATTTGGGGTACCACAACCCGCATCCACATCAGATGGCGAACTTAATCAATAAAGGTTGTGTGTTGTCAGACTGCTCCAGCGACCAGCTGTTCTCCCAACTCTCTCCCTCCTTGGGCTTTCCTATTCCTTGAGACACAACAATATTGGAATGAATAACCCTACCATGTCCTCTACGTGTTCAAGTGAAAGGAAATGTAGCACATGTCTGTCTCTTACTTTGAATCAAAATCGAGAAATGATTGAACTTAGGAAGACTTGTTGAAAGCCAAGACAGGATGAAACCAAGGCTTTCTGGGCCAAACAGCCATGAGTGAATGCAAAGAAATTTTTGAAGGAAATTAAAAGTGCTACTCCAAGGCCAGACGTGATAGCTCACACCTATAAATCCAGCTGACATGGGAGGATTCCTTGAGGCCAGTTTAAGACCAGTCTGGGCAACATAGGGAAATCCCATCTCTAAAAATAATAATAATAAAATAGGATGTCAGTCACGGCTGCCAGCTTGTGTACAGTGTTCTCTCGCCGCTCCGCTGCCCCACTCCTCCGCCGGTCACAATGGAAGAAGAAATTGCTGCGCTCGTCGTCGACAATGGTTCCGGCATGTGCAAAGCTGGCTTTGCTGGGGACGACGCCCCCCGAGCCGTGTTCCCCTCCATTGTCAGGTGCCCTCGGCACCAGGGCATGATGGTTGGCATGGGCCAGAAGGGATCCTGGGATCCTACGTGGGCGACGAGGCCCAGAGCAAGCACGGCATCCTGACCCTGAAGTACCCCATCGAGCACAACATCGTCACCAACTGGGATGACATGGAGAAAATCTGGCACCACACTTTCTACGATGAGCTGCGTGTGGCCCCGGAGGAGCACCCCGTGCTGCTGACCGAGGCCTCCCTGAACCCTAAGGCCAACAGAGAGAGGATGACTCAGATCATGTTTGAGACCTTCAACACTCCGGCTATGTACGTGGCTATCCAGGCCGTGCTGTCCCTCTACGCCTCTGGGCGCACCACTGGCATTGTCATGGACTCTGGAGACGGGGTCACCCACACGGTGCCCATTTACGAGGGCGATGCCCTTCCCCACGCTGTCCTGCGTCTGGACCTGGCTGGCCGGGACCTGACCGACCACCTCACGAAGATCCTCACTGCGCGGCCACAGCTTCACCACCACGGCCAAGCGGGAGATCGCACGTGACATCAAGGAGAAGCTGTGCTGTGTCGCCCTGGACTTCGAGCAGGAGATGGCCATGGCCGCATCCTCCTCCTCTCTGGAGAAGAGCTATGAGCTCCCCGATGGCCAGGTCATCACCATCGGTAACCAGCGGTTCCGGTGTCCAGAGGCGCTGTTCCAACCCTCCTTCCTCGGTATGGAATCTTGTGGCATCCATGAGACCACCTTCAACTCCATCATGAAGTGTGACGTGGACATCCGTAAAGATCTGTACGAACACTGTGCTGTCTGGTGGCACCACCATGTACCCAGGCATCGCCGACAGGATGCAGAAGGAGATCACTGCCCTGGCACCCAGCACCATGAAGATCAAGATCATTGCACCCCCAGAGCGTAAGTACTCCGTGTGGATCGGCGGCTCCAACCTGGCCTCACTGTCCACCTTCCAGCAGATGTGGATTAGCCAGCAGGTTATGATTAGGATTAGCCAGCAGCAGGATTAGCCAGCAGATGTGGATTAGCCAGCAGGGTATGAGGAGTCTGGCCCCTCCATCGTCCACTGCAAGTGCTTCTAAATGGACCTCGAGCAGATGCATAACATTTGCTGCATGGGTTAATTCGGAAGTATAAATTTGCCCCTGGCAAATGCATACACCTCATGCTAGCCTCACGAAACTGGAATAAGCCTTCGAAAAGAAATTGTCCTTGAAGCTTGTATCTGATATCAGCACTGGATTGTAAAACTTGTTGCTGATTTTGACCTTGTATTCAAGTTAACTGTTCCCCTTGTTATTTGTTTAATACCCTGTACATATCTTTGATTTCAACCTTTAGTACATGTGGCTTGGTGACTTCGTGGCTGAGATAAGAACTTGCTTGTGGGCAGACAAGTCTGGCCCAGTGAGTCTGCGTGGCCAGCAGTCTCTTATCTGTGCAGGGGATTCGTGTGTTAGGGCTGAGTGTTCTGGGATTGCTCCACAGGCTGGCAAGGGCTGCCAGTCTGTCCGGATTGGAAAGTCCAACCCATAGGACCCAGTTTCCTTTCTTAGCTGTTGTTTTTCTGCCAGAGCATCGTGGGCTGTTACTTGCCTTGAGCTGGAAGCAGTTTGCATTTACACCTGTAAATGTATTCATCCTTTTAATTTATGTAAGGTTTTTTGGTACACAACTCTCGATTCTTTAAAGAGATGACAACAAATTTTGGTTTTCTACTGTTATGTGAGAACATTAGGCCCCAGCAACACGTCATTGTGTGAGGAAAAATAAAAGTGCTGCTGTAACTAAAAAATAAAAATAAAATAAAATAACAATTAATTTAAAAATGAAAATAAGCTATTCCACCTCTAGTTTTACCTATTTCTAACAACAACGACAAACAAAAAAACACATTTCTTCTTCTTACGCAGAGCAATTCAATGATTCTTCCATGTGACCTTTTTCCGGCTTTGTTTTCACGCCCATCTTTTAATACCTAAATGCTCCTTCAAGATAATTTCCTAAACCAAAACAATTCCCTTCAGACAAATTCCTGCACAGGATACTTTAAACACATTTTTAATATTGAAAGATGACCTTGAATTCACTCTGATTTATATATTCCAAACCATTTTCAAACTCTGATGTCCTGAGCGTCAATTAGTAATAAATTACATGCAATATACCCCTAAGTCATTGAGAGGCATTCCTCTAATTGTCCGGTTTTGCACATGTGTTAGATTACAGATTGATTTCAAGCTTCCGGAGTACTGTTTCTATACTTGTCTCCTTACACCAGAGCATCTGACAGAGGGTTTGTTGCATGTAATAGACTAAAAAGAAACTTTGTTTCCTAGGACTTGGTATTGTAGAACTGCTCTGGAATTGGTCAAGTGTTTCTTCACTGTCCTCCACAGCACTGGTTTACTGGTTTACAATGTTTGCCAGATAATGCTGGCCAAATTATGATTTGATAGGGAACAAAACCCAGGGGAACCATGATTCCACCCCACAGCTCAATGCTTGGAATGGAATGCTTTGTTTCCTAAACATCTGAAGTTATCACATCAACCTTCTTGCCTCTTCTTTTGTTTTCTTTCCAAAAGTGAGATCCTGAAGGGCCACAGCTGCTATATGACCTCAAGTGACCATGTCAGCTAATTCCTCAAATTAGTGTCTCAGTTTTTAATCGTGCAGAAAGATCCAAGCTCAGAAAATCAAGGAAGAGAATTGGCATGGGGAGCTTGTGTCCATAGTGTTGCAAGAAGAGAGCTGAAGTCAGAACTGGACTGAGCAACTTGACATGCCCAAGTAGTGAAGAAGTTCAGGATCTGCCACTCTAAAATATGCTGCCTTGGCATATTAATTATTTAGGGCTAAATGCACTTCAAAAACAGCAGGTGCAGCCAAGCACAGTGGCTCACACCTGTAATCCCAAAATTTTGGGAAGCCGAGGCAGGCAGGTCACCTGAGGTCAGGAGTTCAAGACCAGCCTGCCCAACATGGTGAAATCCCATCTCTACTAAAAATACAAAAATTAACCAGGCATGGTGGTGGGCGCCTATAATCCCAGCTACTCAGGAGGCTGAGGAAAGAGAATCACCTGAACCCAGGAGGCGGAGATTGCAATGAGCCAAGATCGAGCCACTGCACTCCCCCTGGGTGACAGAGGGAGATTCCACCTCAAAACAAAACAAAACAACAACAGAAAAAAAAAACCCAGCAGGTGCAAGAAGGACTCCGATCTCCCCTTTTCCTCCTAAAAGCAGATGAAACTCCCCCATCAGAGATGCCCTCCCTAAACTAGGAGGAAGCCAGCATTCTTATTACTAGAGCTGAGGAGTCGAGACCAAGAGAAAACTACAAACAAACTTTGTGATGCTAACCCTTATCTTTCTGGTTACTTTTCCATAATTTACCACTCTTTGTTCAACTTAGTAGAGAACCCTTCAGCTCTCTGTATAAGCTGCTTCTCTGTGCCTTTATTTTTCTAGTGAGGGCTCCCATGCACATGTCAATCAATCACATTAATCAGATCTGCGTGCTTTTCTCTTGTCACTCTGCATGAAGTCATTCCCAGCTAGAGACTCCAGGAGTGGGGAGGAAAATTTGACATTCCCTCCAGGATGGATGGAAGAAAATGACTACCTGAAGCTCCCATCATGATACTGATGGGTCAAAGCAATGCCACTTTCTGCCGGCCAGAAGATATTATTGCCAAAGGGCAATTCCTGTAGAGATGCTCTAGCTCTGCTCTGTGATTTTATGGATGAAAGACGTGAATAGCAAAGTGAGCATCCAAGGCCACACAGTTACTTGGTGGCAGTCGTGGGATTATTACTTGGGGATTCTTTCCACGCAGCCACCTCACCTTTCTTGATGTATATAAGAAAAATAAAGGAGGGTGAGGTGGGAGGATCATTTGAGTCAAGGAGTTCGAGGCCTGTCTGGGGAACACCGGGAGATCCCTTCTCTACAAAAAATACCAAAAGAGCACTTGAGCTCTCGGTGGCAGAAGAGAACTTGTCTGGCCTGCTTTTCTGACTACAGCTGCCAGGCTCCTGTCAGTCACTCAGTGAGAACGCTGCTCTCACCTTTGCTCAGGCTTGGTGCTGGTATTGGATACAGTGAGTTCTAAATATCTCTTCAAAGAATCAATATGTCAGTATGTTCAGCTGTCTTATTCTTTAATTTTCTATTTTAAAGTTTCTTCTTTAATTCTCCATTTTAAAGTTTCTTCTTTAATTCTCTATTTTAAAGCTTAACTTCCTTGTCATTCCAGTAAATGACCTTCTCCACCGGTTCTCATCAATAGTTCACATCTGTCCCTCCTCCTCCCCCCACTCCCCGCTCCATCCTGACTCATCCGGTCACCTAGGTCTCCCCTGGCTACCTGCTCTGACCTGCCAGTAACCGTCCTTCCCACCAGAACACCCACCTTGCCACCCCAGCTCAGACCCCTGCTCTGTTTAAAATAGCCAGTCGGGGTTAGTCTAGCTTGTGTGGTCTAACCCTAGCCAATAGAGGAACGACACAGCAGTAGGGACGACCCCCAACAGGCATCAGTACCCCTTCCCCGCTAGTCCAAGTGTGCAGCAGCCATCATCGCTCCATCCGTGTGCCACACCCTTCTACAGAAGTAAACTGCCTTGCTGGGAGGATTCATCTTCGAGTGCTATTTCTTTTGCAAGATGAAATTTTTACTTTTAACACTGGTCCTCTACCCAGCTCTGCACCTGTCTTGCTGATCCCGAGTCCGCCTTGTCAGGGCTGCCTGGCTTCCCTGCAAACAGCACTGGGGAAAGACAATGATGCCTCCAGCTGGGCTTCCCCTCCCTGACTTCTGCAGCCTTTGTCCAGCCTAGTCAGCCTTGCTTGGCTACAGCCCAGGGAAGATTTGAGAAGTGGGAATTTAAGGAAGTTGGGGAAATCTTTTTGGTGGGAGGACAGGGCACTCTGTTGCCCAGGCTGGAGTTCAGTGGAGCAATCATAGCTCACTACAGCCTCCAGCACCCAGGCTTAAGCCATTCTCCTGCCTCCGCCTCCTGAGTAGCTGGGGCCACAGGGACATGCCACCACCTGTAGCTAAGGTTACATTTTTTGTAGAGACAGGGTCTTGCTATGTTGCCCAGGCTGGTCTCGAACCCTTGGGCTCAAGCAATCCACCCACCTTGGCCTCCCAAAGTGCTGGAATTACCGTCATGAACGACCAGGCCCACTCGGGGAAATCTTTTAACAGACGGTAGAATCAGTTTGAATATGAGTTGTTGAGAAATGGGGAAGTTGGTGGGTGAGACAGCATCGTGTTGGGGGTTTGTGAAGGGAACAGAATAGGAATCAGTCTGACTGGACACTTGAGAGAAGTTTCCTTAAAAATGAAAATAATTCTGCAGAGGAATGTTTACACAAAAACCGATCTAAAGAAAAAACAGCTTACACACCGGAATAGAAATGTCACTGGATTCCCAGAGGGAATGAGCTCAGAAGTTAAAAAGAGAGGGATCCTTTCCAACTATTAAATGTATTTTTAAAGGCCCTTTTGGGTTTAAATTGGTTCCCGGAAGAAAACCGGCCCTTATCCCAGGGGAGGTATCTTTGCAGATGCAAATAGAAGGGCCTAGAAGCTCCCCATTCAGAGTGGGGGTGGCAGGGGGAAGAGGAGCCAGAGGGCAGAGGGCAGGGAGGTCAACCAGAAATATTCTGTCAATGGTGGCTGCAGCCGATAAATTCAGCCGGATTTTAAGATCAGCCATTTGGAACTTGAGAACTTCCCACTAGGGTTGCTTTTGTTTATCCTACTTCCCTGGCTGCTGGAGTTCGCAGGCAGTGATATCACTGGAAGAACTTTGAAAGCAGGTCCAGATTTTCTAAGGCACAACCTTCGGAATGGAAAACAGTTCTGCAAACTGGTTTGCAAGAGTCATAAATAAACTTTGAGTGGGCAGTTTTAATAAGTGTGCTGCCTGAGCAGTGAAGGAAGTTGAAAATGCAGCTGCCCAGCTGCAAGCAGCTAGCTGGTCCCTGCCAGAAAGGGGAGCCAAGTCTCCCTATTCCCAGGCCAGTGCTTCTACAGTAAACTCGATCCTAGGGTCTGGAAGTCAACCTCGTAAGTATAAAAATAGCCTCAGAAGTGAAGCCGACATCTATATGAAGTGCAGAATAAGACGCCTTGGCTGGGTGCGGTGGCTCATACCTGTAATCCCAGCACTTTCGGAGGCAGAGGCAGGTGGATCACAAGGTCAGGAGTTCAATGCCAGCCTGACCAACATGGTGAAACCCCGTCTCTACTAAAAATACAAAAATTAGCTGGGTGTGGTGGTGCGTGCCTGTAACCCCAGCTACTCAGGAGACTGAGGCAGGAGAATTGCTTGAATCCAGGAGGTAGAGGATGCAGTGAGCTGAGATCGCACCACTGTACTCCAGTCTGGGATACAAGAGTGAGCTCCATCTCAAAATAAAAAAGGATGCCTCGTCTTTCCAGGCACCACACAAAATCTGGACCACTGAGTAACCTGTCACCATCTAAGGCCATCAAATCAAAAGGAAACAAGAAAGATGTGGCTACCTAGTTGAGGGGGAAGAAGGGACTTGGGGACCTGGGGCCTAAGGAGCTGGAAGGCAGGCGACTCTTAAAGGTACTGTTATTTTGGGAAATTCTTACTTCCTTTTCTGCAAAACCTCTAACTTCCTCCCCCTCCCCCAAGGCCCATTAAAGGTTCCTTTGTTTGGTCCCAGACACACCTTTGTCACTGTGCTTCAGGACAGTGACAAATCTTTAGCGGTCCCCGTCCTTTCTGGCATCAGCGATCAGTTTCGTGGAAGGCAATTTTTCCACGGACCAGGGGAGGCAGAGTGGGGAAGGTTTCGGGATGCAATTGTTCCACCTCAGATCATCAGGCCCTGGTTAGAGTCTCATAAGCAGCGTGCAGCCTAGATCCCTTGCACATGCAGTTCACAGGAAGGTTTGTGCTTCTTTGAGAATCGGATGCGGCTGCTGGTCTGACAGGAGGTGGAGCTCTGGCGGTATTGCTCGAGGTATTGCTCGCTGGCTCGCTCGCTTGAGGGCTGCTCACCTCCTGCTGTGTGACCCTGTTCCTAATAGGCCAGTCCCTGGCTCAGGGGTTGGGGACATCTGCTTTAGGACAACAAAAGCCAGGGAGTTCATTTTACTGCAGGTGACTTAAAGGGACCACTGGTCATCCTACCTACCCGCTGTCCATCCCTGCCTCTCACCTTTACCTGCAACCCACTGCTATGCAACTTTTTCCCCTGTTGCTTTACGTCCAGAAGTTTCCTGAGTGTTTGAGGCATTTGAATCAGAGTAACTTCGTCTTGAATAGGGGCTGGGTAAAAAGAGGCTGAGACCTGCTAGGTTGTGTTCCCAGGAGGTTAAAGCATTCTTAGTCACAGGAAGAGACAGGAGGTCAGCACAAGATACAGGTCAGAGAGACCTTGCTGATAAAACAGGTTGCAATAAAGAAGCTGATTCTACCCACCAAAACCAAGATGGTGACGAGAGTAACCTCTGGTCGTCCTCACTGCTACACTCCCACCAGCGCCATGACAGTTTACAGATGCCATGGCAACATCGGGAAGTTACACTATATGGTCTAAAAAGGGGAGTCATGAATAATCTGCCCCTTGTTTAGCATGTCATCAAGAAATAACTAAAAACGGGCAATCAGCAGCCCTCGAGGCTGCTCTGTCTATGGAGTAGCCATTCTGTTATTCCTCTACTTTCTTAACAAACTTGCTTTCACTTTGCTGTATGGACTTGCCTTGAATTCTTTCTTAGGAGAGATCCAAGAACCCTCTCTTGGGGTCTGGATCAGGACCCCTTTCCAGTAACACGAGTAATGACTGATGAAATGTGTGGTTGGTTAGTATTGAGTCTTCAGCAGTTTCCATTTATTCAGCACACTTTTTTTTTTTTTTTTGAGACAGAGTCTCACTCTGTCACTCAGGCTGGGAGGCAGTGGCATGATCTCAGCTCACTACAACCTCCACCTCTTGGGTTCAAGCAATTCTCCTGTCTCAGCCTCCAGAGTAGCTGGGACTACAGGCACCTGCCACCATGCCCAGCTAATTTTTGTATTTTTAGTAGAGGCAGAGTTTCACCATGTTGGCCAGGATGGTCTCGATCTCTTGACCTCATGATCCACCCACCTCAGCCAAAGTGTTGGGATTGCAGGCGTGAGCCACTGTGCCCGGCCCCTATTCAGCAAACCTTTACCAAGCTCCTTCTACAATCCCAGCAGCATGCTGAATATTAGAGATTCAGGAGACCCAGTCCCAGTTCCTCCATAGTACAGAAGGGGAGTCTGAGAGTAAACCACCAATGCCACCAGTGCAACAACTCTGGTCATGAGGGTTTGTTGGGGGTTTAAACTGTGGCCATGGCAGCCAGCGGAGGGGAGACGAGGGAGATGTACTTTCCTTGGCGATATGGGGGTGGACAATCCTATGGGTAGGATGCAGGTGAGAGGGAACAGGAAAGACACTCTACATCCAGAAAAACCACGTGCAGAAGAAAGAGGCAAGAGATGGCATGCTGGAAGGTTGGGAGCAACAGGAGGCAAGGTTGAAGAGCCAGGGGAGGGCTCAAGCCATGGAGGAACCGTCAGCCATCACAAGCGTCTGAGCAGAAGACTGGGATGATCTGGTTTCTGATTTAGAAAAATCACCTGAGTCGGGCACAGTGGCTCATGCCTATAGTCCCAGCACTTTGGGAGGCCGAGGCGGGAGGATCACCTGAGGTAGAGAGTTCGAGACCAGCCTGACCAACATGGAGACACCATATCTCTACTAAAAATACAAAATTAGCTGGGCATGGTGGCGCATGGCTGTACTCCCAGCCACTAGGGAGGCTGAGGCAGGAGAATTGCTTGAACCCAGGAGGTGGACGTTTTGGTGAGCTGAGATTGTACCATTGCACTTCAGCCTGGGCAGCAAGGGTGAAGACTCCACTTCACCCTTGTTGACTCCACTGTGTCAAAAAAAAAAAAAAATCACCTGGGGCTGGAGTGGGGAGAAGAGATGGGTGGAGAGGTGAGCCTGTAGACAGAGCGGGATCCCCACATGGTCTCTTGGTAACCTTTGTCCCACTTCCACAATCTCTAAATTCTAGAGGAAGTGGGCCCTTGCTGAGATGGGGGCAGCAATCCTCTGAGAAGTAATTCTTAGAGGGACCTCTCCATAGTCTCTTTACACAAAGTTGTGAGTCCATTTCCTGGATTTTTCTTAAATCCCCAAATAGAGTTCCAGGTAGGAGATTCTGAGACATTGCTAACACACCCTGGGGCAGCAGATTTCAGAGTGGGCCCAGATCACTAGGAGCAGCAGCATTGCGTGAGAACTTTAAGGTCTCATCTTCTTGAGACCTACTTTATAGCTATTGAGCCAGAAACTCTGGGGCCCAGCTACAGTGGCTTTTGTTTGTGTGTGTGTGTGTGTTTTTTTTTTTTTTTTTTTAGAGACAGGGTCTTGCTCTGTTGCCCAGGCTGGAGTGCAGTAGTATGACCATGGCTCACTGCAGCCTCTAACTCTTGCACTCAAATGATCCTCCTATCTCAGCCTCCCAAGTAGCTGGGACCACAGGAGCCACCATACCCAGAATAGTGACAGGCTCTCACTTTGCAGAGATGGGACCTCACTGTGCTGCCCAGGTTGGTCTCAAATTCCTAGCCTTGAGTGATTCTTCCACCTCAGCCTCCCAAAGTGCTGAGATTACAGGTGTGAGCCACGATGCCCAGCCCCAGCTAGTGTTTTAACAAACTCCAGGTGATTCTGATGCAAGGTTCAAGTTTAAGAACCACTACCTT